>CM066912.1:16975072-17220196 GCA_033964015.1 Scolanthus callimorphus | reverse complement strand
AAACACCATCTTTCCTGTAATTTTTTCCCACTAGATATGTTTTCTGGTTTAACCGCCACCATAGTCTTCCAGCGGCGTTATGGCGTATTACGTATTTCAGATGTAATTCCATGCGTGTGTATCACCGCCATCTTCTTGGTCAGCTTTTGGATCTCCCACGAGGCGGTGCCCCAAGGGTGGCCCTCAGTATCACTACGTCTTGACCATCAGCTACATGCGGGGCTCAGTTAACGCCAACATCCGCGGGTCTCCTATCTCAAAAGTATTGACTACTTCCTCCTTGGCTCTTTCGTATTTATATTCATGACTCTGATCGAATACGTTCTTGTACTTAAGCACTCAAGAAGCTTAAGTTCAAGTCCGAACTTAAAAGCCGCACACCATCACCGGATAGCAATGGAGACTCAGTAAGTTAACCGTCAAAATGCTGTTGTCTAGTGGGTTATCAAATAGGTGTTGCAATGTTCATTTCAATTCAATAGGCCTTATAACTGTTTCCGCCGCCATTTTGTTGAGTAGGCAAGTACAAAATCCCACATAACTCTGCAAATGCGAAGTGAAATCGTTGCGGCACAATATTGTACATATCAACAAAATACTTAGCGTAAAGTATAATTGCCCAACAATCGATCTACTAATTTCAGCTTCCTACGCTTTCTCTAAAGCGAGCGATTGTAGTGTTAGTTTCCCGCATCTACCCGTATTTTGACAGGCGTTTACGCATCGATGCACATAGATTTTACAGGCATCAGTATGAATATTATGACGCAATTCCTCAATTCATACAGTAGATAACCTCCAAACTTTGCAGGTAAACTGTAACAGTCACTATCTCAATGCGATGATTATATTTTTGTCGATAATTTTTGATATTTTCACAATGATTTCACTTTGCAGTGTTTATGTCGTTTATGTGGGGTTTTGAACTTCTTGCCTACTCAACAAAATGGCGGTGGAAACCGTGATGGGGTAGCATTAACCTAGGATTCATATTTATATTTATATAACACTTTTCAGCACACTTGGTCCTATATGTGATGATTTCCAGTTAAGTAATTATTGTTTTTAATATGCTTTTCGTAGGAGAAGAAGCCCATGCTAGTGACTGTATCTGTTGGAAACAAGAGCTTTATTTTAAAAAGTTCCCTTGAAGACCTTGAAACGGTAGGCAGTCGAACTGCACGAGAGGCCAAGAAAGTTGAACTGTTGACCAGGAACAAACCGTTCTCGTATCGTGGAAGAGGATCCATCGGTTCACCGGCCAGAGGCACTCGCAGCACACGCCTTATCGCTGCCATTCGGCGCTCACTCTGCCCCGAGTTTGGAGTCCACTGGATGACAAATACAGTCGTTACTTCTTCCCGATTGGCTATGGCGCATTCTTGGCAGTGACTTTACTATCATACACAACTGCTTACAACAGAACTTGACGGCTCAGGCAGACACATCAAGGCCATTGCATGAAATACGTTTAAAGGAGCTCCCTTGCACCCAGCCGTGCAGCTCGTTAATTCTCTGCGTACTCTTTGTAACCACCGAGTTAACGGTTACCTTTTTCGTAAGCGGTAGTCCATGTGCAAGTTCTTACCACCAATAGTAGCCAGAGTTAAAAACGGTTAAACCGATTATAGTCTCCGGATTAGAAAATTTCTAGGAAATTGCGCATTTAAGGCTAAAGCCCCAATTGTTTGCCAGGTGATAGTCTTCGATCAATGTATTTAAATCGTAGATATGAACCAAGCTAGAATTCTTTCGTAGCGAATGCTAGGGAAGTTTTAGAGTGAACAATTGTTTTGCTCAATAGCAGCCATTTTGAATGCTTTGTTATTCATGAGGTTTAGAGCTCTTAGCTTTGCTAACTTTCTCCAGACTGCGCAGCCATAGCAGTTCAGCTGGGTTGAACGTCGCCTTAGAGTTTTGGGTGATATTAAATGCAGCCAGTTTATTGGCCAGGGAATGTTTATCATTTATATTGTAAAACAATCGCCTGAAATGTTTCAAGAATGACCAACAAAATTCTAAAAAAGATCGAGATATTGGTACCTCATGTGCTGAATGCATGTAAAAAGAAGTTTGTCTACGAATAAAATTTAGCGTGGCTCCATATCTTATCTTCGATAAACTACTGAAGACTATTGACATGCACATTTGCCAATGCGCGTTTTTTTGCTAATCCCCGGACTATTACTTTTATTTAAGTCAACTATGTCGGGTTACACGCAGATGGTGGCATCTAGTAAATGAAACAAAAACAAGTAATCCAATTAAGCAGTTGATTTAGGCTGCATTCATTATGTATACTACAGGGGGGCAGAGGATTTTGAGGGGGGATCTTAAAATTTAGGAACTGGAAAAGGGGGATTGTCAAGATTTTTTCATTACATGAAGGGGGATGCATATTTTTCTTGAGGTATTATATATATTTAAGAGAAAGGTTGTGCAGTTTGATAGTAAATGAAGGAAGGCTCAATTGTTGAACACCGAGTTTGAAACTCCCGAAGAAATATCACTTGCACTAATATTCTCGTGTATTTACCCTCTTTCACTGATATGTTGAAAAAAGCTTCGTGCTTTGCGCGCATAAAGAATGATAAACTTAAAAAATCGTAAAAGGCCTTCTTGTTTTACCACAATTCCTCGAGGTCCTTTTCGTTGACTATTGTCTGCCAGACAAAAACGCCTTTGGACTTTGATTAATAGTGTTGTAGGTTCATTGTCAAAATTGCTGCGCCCTTCGCGCGCACAACGGAAAACAATCAAAACAAAATAATTAATGAATAATTAATAAGAACAACACAATAGAAACACAATAAGATTCACGGGACCGTAATTCACGGGACCGTAGCGTGTTGTAATTCTGATACAACCACTAGTGGTTGTTTTGCATAGCAACTTTCATGAAACATATCTTGAAGTTTTCTGCCAATATTTACAAGATTTTTAAAACTGCGGACACTAGAAGCGATGAACTTTTAAGTAGTTTACAACATTCGCATCCGTGTTGTATCAGATGTACATCACTCGCGCTACGCGCTCGTGTTGTAAATCTGATACAACACGGCTGCTCATGTTGAAACATTATTTGTATTTTACTCAATGCGCGCGAAGCGCGCCGCGACGCGATTTTGAAAACCTACGAGGTTAATGAATTCTGTTTCTGAGATGAGAATCACGCTGAAGAAAAACATAAAATTGTCAAAAATTAATCATGCCTAGTACGATTTTATAGTTTTTAAATACTACACCACAGTATACGCTTTTTATGAGCTTGACGCTGCCCCAATTTTGGACACATCAGTTAAAGTAATAAACCTTAATACTCGTTGTAGATGGCGAGCGCGCAGCGCGAGCCGACCGAAAAAATCCCTTATTTATAAATACATCAGGTTCCCTAAAAACGGTAAATCAGGAGAGAGAGTTTGCCGGTTTTTTTCGCCACCAGGTTTGCTTGCGCGATATTTTTTCTAGGTCAGAGGCTCGCTCGAATTTTTTTGGGAATCAATCACCCCCCAATCAAGTATCAAATGGTCCTCCCTAAGCATACTTTGGTTTGTCCCGGCGCCATGAAGCACTTATGGAATCAAATGCTCTAGCGAATTACGAATTATGGCGTCATTGATTATGGCGAGAATGCCATAAGAATCGCTTTGATTTTGCTCCATTTGGACAACACCAAATGCTTTATAATGGAAAACGTTTAATTGAGGTAGCGTCCAGAATATAGTATAATTTTTTCTCAGCAATTGTGTAATAAAACAAAGCTGTGACAATTAATGAAATATGACAATTAAGCCTAATTTCCATAAGTCTTATCTGTCGTATCTGTCACTGCAGCGTGAACAAAAGAATAATTCCAATTTCCATTGTTTCACGGTCGACTGATGCGACAGATACGACAGATAATAAGACTATATGGAAACCAGGCCTTAATGGCTGCATGATGTTCAATAAAGTTCGATACAAATTATGATGTGTAATTAATTCCATTAAGTTCACAGAAGTGTCAAGTTCTTCGTTCTTCCGTATTGGTGCGCAGTTGATGTTGCAGATTCAGACGCATAAAGTCCGTTGCGATCGGGCATTTTTAGTTTGACAACCGATGACGCTTTGATCCCAAACTACTGAAACACGCATTCTTGCGCTCATCGCTTATAGTTTGAAGGATAAAAAAAAAAAACAGCATAGCGAGCACGTTTAAGAGTTGAGCTATTGCATACCAGCAATTGAAATTACGAACACACGCATTCACAACAGTTATAGCGACAAGAAAAGCGTCGACTTGCTGAACTTCGGATTTGTTTGTACAGCATTTGGTGAACAAAGTTCAGACCTGAAATTCACAGCAAGACTTTTACCCTAAAACTGAGGAAAATTAGAAGTCACAACTCTTTGCTTTGGCGAAATTTTGAACCGAACTAAACCGCGCTGTTTTTAGCATGGCTAGCTGACAACAGCGCACTGTGATCATGTTTTATCTGATTATCGCACAATCGAGCAAACATAGTTAAAATCGACTGTTTTGGTAGAATATATAATTTATTTTTATTTTTTTTGTACAGGCTGTTAAGGAAAGAGTTCAGAGCTGAGATTTACAGTAAAGCTTCAGTTACTATTCTCGTCTAACTGAAGAAATTTGAAATTATACCCCTTTGCTTTGTTAAAATTTTGAAGGGAACTGGACACGCGCGGCGCTGTTTTGAGCAGTGTTAAAGCCGCGGAGCACAGTTAACTTTGTATCTGAATATCGCCCAAGTAAACAAAACACATATGAAATCCATATGCGATATTTCATCGAGTAGCCTTTGTAGAATATAACTGGAGCAGTTACGATTATCTCAACTTTCCTTCAGAACTGAACCAGTTTTAGTGTAATGGCCACAAAAGTGTTGCTGTGAATTCTGAACTCTATCCACCATAGGCTGTACAAAAATCCGAAGTCAGCAAGTTGACGCTGTTTTGTTGCTAAATCTAACTGTTGTGAATGCGTGTTCGTAATTCTTCAATTGCAGACACAGACACACGCGAAGAGACACAGGAAAATAACATAGAAAGACAGGTACATGCCTAAGGTTCAATTTTATCCTTATCGCACAGATTGGCTCGTGGGACAACACCCCGATATTTGGCATTTTGTTCCCCTGTTGCTCACATGTCCTTTGTAAAACATTGCGAACTTATACGCATCTAAATCCTTCATTCAGGGATCAAATGTATCCATAACTTCCAATCATTGTACGAAATCACACACTTTAAATTGCTAGCTGTAAATCTGTCCTTAATTCCACTCTAACGTCAGAAACAGAAATTAGAAGTTAGCAGCCATATTAGTTCTTTGTTATTCAAATGAGTTGCCTCCTCTCCTGAAGACATAAATATAGGCTGTAGCGCTACAAGTACAGCGTGCCTAAATGTGTGCGTTGGCAAAATATATCCCTCCAATGCATTGAACACTAACGTATGCCAACCAGAGAAAACTCACCTGGATTTGAAAAAAAAATCCAGGCTGAGTGGGATTCGAACCCACGACCTTCGGGTATCTAGACCGCCGCTCTACCAACTAAGCTATCAGCCCGTTGGGATGGGTGTGGGTCGAATATTCCTACCATGTAAACTGACTACTGAGAAACTCAGAGCGAAGATTTCTGGTTTCGATTCAATATATGAATCATCTCTCGAAACTTGGAACTCTCGAAACTTGAACTTTTAAGGTGATCATGCGAAAGTCAGAGCGCATTTCGCGAAAATATATTATTTTCGTCTAAAAATATACTCGGCGCTATGAACGTCAATCTTGGGGAATATAAGCAGGTATTTTTTGGAAATATGTGCGCATTATCTGATCTCCATTAGCGTGTATTTTAAATAAGCTTTAAAATGAGTATCACTTGTTAAGATGCGACTTTTGTTCGCGAATTTATGCCATTTTAACGAAAAATGCCATAAAGATGTTTCGTAACCTTAAACACCATCTTTCCTGTAATTTTTTCCCACTAGATATGTTTCTGGTTTAACCGCCACCATAGTCTTCCAGCGGCGTATGGCGTATTACGTATTTCAGATGTACATTCCATGCGTGTGTATCACCGCCATCTCTTGGGTCAGCTTTTGGATCTCCCACGAGGCGGTGCCCGCAAGGGTGGCCCTCAGTATCACTACGGTCTTGACCATCAGCTACATGCGGGGCTCAGTTAACGCCAACATGCCGCGGGTCTCCTATCTCAAAAGTATTGACTACTTCCTCCTTGCTCTTTCGTATTTATATTCATGACTCTGATCGAATACGTTCTTGTACTTAAGCACTCAAGGAAGCTTAAGTTCAAGTCCGAACTTAAAGCCGCACACCATCACCGGATAGCAATGGAGACTCAGTAAGTTAACCGTCAAAATGCTGTTGTCTAGTGGGTTAATCAAATAGGTGTTGCAATGTTCATTTCAATTCAATAGGCCTTATAACTGTTTCCGCCGCCATTTTGTTGAGTAGGCAAGTACAAAATCCCACATAAACTCTGCAAATGCGAAGTGAAATCGTTGCGGCACAATATTGTACATATCAACAAAATACTTAGCGTAAAGTATAATTGCCCAAACAATCGATCTACTAAATTTCAGCTTCCTACGCTTTCTCTAAAGCGAGCGATTGTAGTTTTTAGTTTCCGCATCTACCCTGTATTTTTGACAGGCGTTTTACGCATCGATGCACATAGATTTTACAGGCATCAGTATGAATAATTATGACGCAATTCCTCAATTCATACAGTAGCTATAACCTCCAAACTTTGCAGGTAAACTGTAACAGTCACTATCTCAATGCGATGATTAATATTTTGTCGATAATTTTTGATATTTTCACAATGATTTCACTTTGCAGTGTTTATGTCGTTTATGTGGGGTTTTGAACTTCTTGCCTACTCAACAAAATGGC
Source organism: Scolanthus callimorphus (assembly GCA_033964015.1). Taxonomy (NCBI): domain Eukaryota; kingdom Metazoa; phylum Cnidaria; class Anthozoa; order Actiniaria; family Edwardsiidae; genus Scolanthus; species Scolanthus callimorphus. The sequence goes on along the minus strand of CM066912.1, from coordinate 17,213,274 downwards.
GGTGGAAACCGTGATGGGGTAGCATTAACCTAGGATTCATATTTATATTATATAACACTTTTCAGCACACTTGGTCCTATATGTGATGATTTCCAGTTAAGTAATTATTGTTTTTAATATGCTTTCGTAGGAAAGAAGCCCATGCTAGTGACTGTATCTGTTGGAAACAAGAGCTTTAATTTTAAAAGTTCCCTTGAAGACCTTGAAAACGGTAAGGCAGTCGAACTGCACGAGAGGCCAAGAAAGTTGAACTTGTTGACCAGGAACAAACCGTTCTCGTATCGTGGAAGAGGATCCATCGGTTCACCGGCCAGAGGCACTCGCAGCACACGCCTTATCGCTGCCATTCGGCGCTCACTCTGCCCCGAGTTTGGAGTCCACTGGATGGACAAATACAGTCGTTACTTCTTCCCGATTGGCTATGGCGCATTCTTGGCAGTGTACTTTACTATATACACAACTGCTTACAACAGAACTTGACGGCTCAGGCAGACACATCAAGGCCATTGCATGAAATACGTTTAAAGGAGCTCCCTTGCACCCAGCCGTGCAGCTCGTTAATTCTCGCGTACTCTTTGTAACCACCGAGTTAACGGTTACCTTTTTCAGTAAGCGGTAGTCACCTGTGCAAGTTCTTACCTACCAATAGTAGCCAGAGTTAGAAAACGGTTAAACCGATTATAGTCTCCGGATTAGAAAAAATTTCTAGGAAATTGCGCATTTAAGGCTAAAGCCCCAATTGTTTGCCAGGTGATAGTCTTCGATCAATGTATTTAAATCGTAGATATGAACCCAAGCTAGAATTCTTTCGTAGCGAATGCTAGGGAAGTTTTAGAGTGAACAATTGTTTTGCTCAATAGCAGCCATTTTGAATGCTTTGTTATTCATGAGGTTTAGAGCTCTTAGCTTTGCTAACTTTCTCCAGACTGCGCAGCCATAGCAGTTCAGCTGGGTTGAACGTCGCCTTAGAGTTTTGGGTGATATTAAATGCAGCCAGTTTATTGGCCAGGGAATGTTTATCATTTATATTGTAAAACAATCGCCTGAAATGTTTCAAGAATGACCAACAAAATTCTAAAAAAGATCGAGATAATTGGTACCTCATGTGCTGAATGCATGTAAAAAGAAGTTTGTCTACGAATAAATTTAGCGTGGCTCCATATCTTATCTTCGATAAACTACTGCGGTTTTTTTTTTGCTAATCCGCCGGACTATTACTTTTATTTAAGTCAACTATGTCGGGTTACACGCAGAATGGTGCATCTAGTAAATGAAACAAAAACAAGTAATCCAATTAAGCCAGTTGATTTAGGCTGCATTCATTATGTATACTACAGGGGGGCAGAGGATTTTGAGGGGGGATCTTAAATTTAGGAACTGGAAAAGGGGGGATGTCAAGATTTTTTCATTACATGAAGGGGGATGCATATTTTTCTTGAGGTATTATATATATTTAAGAGAAAGGTTGTGCAGTTTGATAGTAAATGAAGGAAGGCTCAATTGTTGAACACCGAGTTTGAACCTCCCGAAGAATATCACTTGCACTAATATTCTCGTGTATTTACCCTCTTTCAACTGATATGTTGAAAAAAGCTTCGTGCTTTGCGCGCATAAAGAATGATAAACTTAAAAAATCGTAAAAGGCCTTCTTGTTTTACCACAATTCCTCGAGGTCCTTTTCGTTGACTATTGTCTGCCAGACAAAAACGCCTTTGGACTTTGATTAATAGTGTTGTAGGTTCATTGTCAAAATTGCTGCGCCCTTCGCGCGCACAACGGAAAACAAATCAAACACAAAATAATTAATGAATAATTAATAAGACAACACAATAGAAACACAATAAGATTCACGGGACCGTAATTCACGGGACCGTAGCGTGTTGTAATTCTGATACAACCACTAGTGGTTGTTTTGCATAGCAACTTTCATGAAACATATCTTGAAGTTTCTCTGCCATATTTACAAGATTTTTAAAACTGCGGACACTAGAAGCGATGAACTTTTTAAGTAGTTTACAACATTCGCATCCGTGTTGTATCAGATGTACATCACTCGCGCTACGCGCTCGTGTTGTAAATCTGATACAACACGGCTGCTCATGTTGAAAACATTATTTGTATTTTACTCAATGCGCGCGAAGCGCGCCGCGACGCGATTTTGAAAACCTACGAGGTTAATGATATTCTTGTTTCTGGGAGATGAGAATCACGCTGAAGAAAAACATAAAAATTGTCAAAAATTAATCATGCCTAGTACGATTTTATAGTTTTTAAATACTACACCACAGTATACGCTTTTTATGAGCTTGACGCTGCACCAATTTTGGACACATCAGTTAAAAGTAATTAAACCTTAATACTCGTTGTAGATGGCGAGCGCGCAGCGCGAGCCGACCGAAAAAAATCCCTTATTTATAAATACATCAGGTTCCCTAAAAACGGTAAATCAGGAGAGAGAGTTTGCCGGTTTTTTTTTTCGCCACCAGGTTTGCTTGCGCGATATTTTTTTCTAGGTCAGAGGCTCGCTCGAATTTTTTTTTTGGGAATCAATCACCCCCCAATCAAGTATCAAATGGTCCGTCCCTAAGCATACTTTGGTTTGTCCCGGCGCCATGAAGCACTTATGGAATCAAATGCTCTACGAATTACGAATTATGGCGTCATTGATTATGGCGAGAATGCCATAAGAATCGCTTTGATTTTGCTCCATTTGGACAACACCAAATGCTTATAATGGAAAACGTTTAATTGAGGTAGCGTCCAGAATATAGTATAATTTTTTCTCAGCAATTGTGTAATAAAACAAAGCTGTGACAATTAATGAATATATGACAATTAAGCCTAATTTCCATAAGTCTTATCTGTCGTATCTGTCAGCCGTGAAACAAAAGAATAATTCCAATTTCCATTGTTTCACGGTCGACTGATGCGACAGATAATAAGACTATATGGAAACCAGGCCTTAATGGCTGCATGATGTTCAATAAAGTTCGATACAAATTATGATGTGTAATTAATTCCATTAAGTTCACAGAAGTGTCAAGTTCTTCGTTCTTTCCGTATTGGTGCTGCAGTTGATGTTGCAGATTCAGACGCATAAAGTCCGTTGCGATCGGGCATTTTAGTTTGACAACCGATGACGCTTTGATCCCAAAACTACTGAAACACGCATTCTTGCGCTCATCGCTTATAGTTTGAAGGATAAAAAAAAAAACAGCATAGCGAGCACGTTTAGAGTTGAGCTATTGCATACCAGCAATTGAAATTACGAACACGCATTCACAACAGTTATAGCGACAAGAAAAGCGTCGACTTGCTGAACTTCGGATTTGTTGTACAGCATTTGGTGAACAAAGTTCAGACCTGAAATTCACAGCAAGACTTTTACCCTAAAACTGAGGAATTAGAAGTCACAACTCTTTTGCTTTGGCGAAATTTTGAACCGAACTAAACACGCGCTGTTTTTAGCATGGCTAGCTGACAACAGCGCACTGTGATCATGTTTTTATCTGATTATCGCACAATCGAGCAAACATAGTTAAAATCGACGTTTTGGTAGAATATATAATTTATTTTATTTTTTTTTGTACAGGCTGTTAAGGAAAGAGTTCAGAGCTGAGATTTACAGTAAAGCTTCAGTTACTATTCTCGTCTAACTGAAGAAAATTTGAAATTATAACCCCTTTGCTTTGTTAAAATTTTGAAGGGAACTGGACACGCGGCGCTGTTTTGAGCAGTGTTAAAGCCGCGGAGCACAGTTAACTTTGTATCTGAATATCGCCCTCAAGTAAACAAAACACATATGAAATCATATGCGATATTTCATCGAGTAGCCTTTGTTATCTGGAGCAGTTACGATTATCTCCTTCAGAACTGAACCAGTTTTAGTGTAATGGCCACAAAAGTGTTGCTGTGAATTCTGAACTCTATCCACCATGGCTGTACAAAAATCCGAAGTTCAGCAAGTTGACGCTGTTATTGTTGCTAAATCTAACTGTTGTGAATGCGTGTTCGTAATTCTTCAATTGCAGACACAGACACACGCGAAGAGACACAGGAAAATAACATAGAAAGACAGGTACATGCCTAAGGTTCAATTTTATCCTTATCGCACAGATTGGCTCGTGGGACAACACCCCGATATTTGGCATTTTGTTCCCCTGTTGCTCACATGTCCTTTGTAAAACATTGCGAACTTATACGCATCTAAATCCTTCATTCAGGGATCAAATGTATCCATAACTTCCAATCATTGTACGAAATCACACACTTTAAATTGCTAGCTGTAAATCTGTCCTTAATTCCCACTCTAACGTCAGAAACAGAAATTAGAAGTTAGCAGCCATATTAGTTCTTTGTTATTCAAATGAGTTGCCTCCTCTCCTGAAGACATAAATATAGGCTGTAGCGCTACAAGTACAGCGTGCCTAAATGTGTGCGTTGGCAAAATATATCCCTCCAATGCATTGAACACTAACGTATGCCAACCAGAGAAAACTCACCTGGATTTGAAAAAAAAATCCAGGCTGAGTGGGATTCGAACCCACGACCTTCGGGTATCTAGACCGCCGCTCTACCAACTAAGCTATCAGCCCGTTGGGATTGGTGTGTGGGTCGAATATTCCTACCATGTAAACTGACTACTGAGAAACTCAGAGCGAAGATTTCTGGTTTCGATTCAATATATGAATCATCTCTCGAAACTTGGAACTCTCGAAACTTGAACTTTTAAGGTGACTCATGCGAAAGTCAGAGCGCATTTCGCGAAAATATATTATTTTCGTCTAAAAATATACTCGGCGCTATGAACGTCAATCTTGGGGAATATAAGCAGGTATTTTTTGGAAATATGTGCGCATTATCTGATCTCCATTAGCGTGTATTTTAAATAAGCTTTAAAATGAGGTATCACTTGTTAAGATGCGACTTTTTTTCGCGAATTTATGCCATTTTAACGAAAAATGCCATAAAGATGTTTCGTAACCTTAAACACCATCTTTCCTGTAATTTTTTCCCACTAGATATGTTTTCTGGTTTAACCGCCACCATAGTCTTCCAGCGGCGTATGGCGTATTACGTATTTCAGATGTACATTCCATGCGTGTGTATCACCGCCATCTCTTGGGTCAGCTTTTGGATCTCCCACGAGGCGGTGCCCGCAAGGGTGGCCCTCAGTATCACTACGGTCTTGACCATCAGCTACATGCGGGGCTCAGTTAACGCCAACATGCCGCGGGTCTCCTATCTCAAAAGTATTGACTACTTCCTCCTTGGCTCTTTCGTATTTATATTCATGACTCTGATCGAATACGTTCTTGTACTTAAGCACTCAAGGAAGCTTAAGTTCAAGTCCGAACTTAAAAGCCGCACACCATCACCGGATAGCAATGGAGACTCAGTAAGTTAACCGTCAAAATGCTGTTGTCTAGTGGGTTAATCAAATAGGTGTTGCAATGTTCATTTCAATTCAATAGGCCTTATAACTGTTTCCGCCGCCATTTGTTGAGTAGGCAAGTACAAAATCCCACATAAACTCTGCAAATGCGAAGTGAAATCGTTGCGGCACAATATTGTACATATCAACAAAATACTTAGCGTAAAGTATAATTGCCCAAACAATCGATCTACTAAATTTCAGCTTCCTACGCTTTCTCTAAAGCGAGCGATTGTAGTTTTTAGTTTCCCGCATCTACCCTGTATTTTTGACAGGCGTTTTACGCATCGATGCACATAGATTTTACAGGCATCAGTATGAATAATTATGACGCAATTCCTCAATTCATACAGTAGCTATAACCTCCAAACTTTGCAGGTAAACTGTAACAGTCACTATCTCAATGCGATGATTAATATTTTGTCGATAATTTTTGATATTTTCACAATGATTTCACTTTGCAGTGTTTATGTCGTTTATGTGGGGTTTTGAACTTCTTGCCTACTCAACAAAATGGCGGTGGAAACCGTGATGGGGTAGCATTAACCTAGGATTCATATTTATATTTATATAACACTTTTCAGCACACTTGGTCCTATATGTGATGATTTCCAGTTAAGTAATTATTGTTTTTAATATGCTTTCGTAGGAGAAGAAGCCCATGCTAGTGACTGTATCTGTTGGAAACAAGAGCTTTAATTTTAAAAGTTCCCTTGAAGACCTTGAAAACGGTAAGGCAGTCGAACTGCACGAGAGGCCAAGAAAGTTGAACTTGTTGACCAGGAACAAACCGTTCTCGTATCGTGGAAGAGGATCCATCGGTTCACCGGCCAGAGGCACTCGCAGCACACGCCTTATCGCTGCCATTCGGCGCTCACTCTGCCCCGAGTTTGGAGTCCACTGGATGGACAAATACAGTCGTTACTTCTTCCCGATTGGCTATGGCGCATTCTTGGCAGTGTACTTTACTATATACACAACTGCTTACAACAGAACTTGACGGCTCAGGCAGACACATCAAGGCCATTGCATGAAATACGTTTAAAGGAGCTCCCTTGCACCCAGCCGTGCAGCTCGTTAATTCTCGCGTACTCTTTGTAACCACCGAGTTAACGGTTACCTTTTTCAGTAAGCGGTAGTCACCTGTGCAAGTTCTTACCTACCAATAGTAGCCAGAGTTAGAAAACGGTTAAACCGATTATAGTCTCCGGATTAGAAAAAAATTTCTAGGAAATTGCGCATTTAAGGCTAAAGCCCCAATTGTTTGCCAGGTGATAGTCTTCGATCAATGTATTTAAATCGTAGATATGAACCCAAGCTAGAATTCTTTCGTAGCGAATGCTAGGGAAGTTTTAGAGTGAACAATTGTTTTGCTCAATAGCAGCCATTTTGAATGCTTTGTTATTCATGAGGTTTAGAGCTCTTAGCTTTGCTAACTTTCTCCAGACTGCGCAGCCATAGCAGTTCAGCTGGGTTGAACGTCGCCTTAGAGTTTTGGGTGATATTAAATGCAGCCAGTTTATTGGCCAGGGAATGTTTATCATTTATATTGTAAAACAATCGCCTGAAATGTTTCAAGAATGACCAACAAAATTCTAAAAAAGATCGAGATAATTGGTACCTCATGTGCTGAATGCATGTAAAAAGAAGTTTGTCTACGAATAAAATTTAGCGTGGCTCCATATCTTATCTTCGATAAACTACTGAAGACTATTGACATGCAAATTTGCCAAAATGCGCGGTTTTTTGCTAATCCGCCGGACTATTACTTTTATTTAAGTCAACTATGTCGGGTTACACGCAGAATGGTGCATCTAGTAAATGAAACAAAAACAAGTAATCCAATTAAGCCAGTTGATTTAGGCTGCATTCATTATGTATACTACAGGGGGGCAGAGGATTTTGAGGGGGGATCTTAAAATTTAGGAACTGGAAAAGGGGGGATGTCAAGATTTTTTCATTACATGAAGGGGGATGCATATTTTTCTTGAGGTATTATATATATTTAAGAGAAAGGTTGTGCAGTTTGATAGTAAATGAAGGAAGGCTCAATTGTTGAACACCGAGTTTGAACCTCCCGAAGAAATATCACTTGCACTAATATTCTCGTGTATTTACCCTCTTTCAACTGATATGTTGAAAAAAGCTTCGTGCTTTGCGCGCATAAAGAATGATAAACTTAAAAAATCGTAAAAGGCCTTCTTGTTTTACCACAATTCCTCGAGGTCCTTTTCGTTGACTATTGTCTGCCAGACAAAAACGCCTTTGGACTTTGATTAATAGTGTTGTAGGTTCATTGTCAAAATTGCTGCGCCCTTCGCGCGCACAACGGAAAACAAATCAAACACAAAATAATTAATGAATAATTAATAAGAACAACACAATAGAAACACAATAAGATTCACGGGACCGTAATTCACGGGACCGTAGCGTGTTGTAATTCTGATACAACCACTAGTGGTTGTTTTGCATAGCAACTTTCATGAAACATATCTTGAAGTTTCTCTGCCATATTTACAAGATTTTTAAAACTGCGGACACTAGAAGCGATGAACTTTTTAAGTAGTTTACAACATTCGCATCCGTGTTGTATCAGATGTACATCACTCGCGCTACGCGCTCGTGTTGTAAATCTGATACAACACGGCTGCTCATGTTGAAAACATTATTTGTATTTTACTCAATGCGCGCGAAGCGCGCCGCGACGCGATTTTGAAAACCTACGAGGTTAATGATATTCTTGTTTCTGGGAGATGAGAATCACGCTGAAGAAAAACATAAAAATTGTCAAAAATTAATCATGCCTAGTACGATTTTATAGTTTTTAAATACTACACCACAGTATACGCTTTTTATGAGCTTGACGCTGCACCAATTTTGGACACATCAGTTAAAAGTAATTAAACCTTAATACTCGTTGTAGATGGCGAGCGCGCAGCGCGAGCCGACCGAAAAAATCCCTTATTTATAAATACATCAGGTTCCCTAAAAACGGTAAATCAGGAGAGAGAGTTTGCCGTTTTTTTTTTCGCCACCAGGTTTGCTTGCGCGATATTTTTTTCTAGGTCAGAGGCTCGCTCGAATTTTTTTTGGGAATCAATCACCCCCCAATCAAGTATCAAATGGTCCGTCCCTAAGCATACTTTGGTTTGTCCCGGCGCCATGAAGCACTTATGGAATCAAATGCTCTACGAATTACGAATTATGGCGTCATTGATTATGGCGAGAATGCCATAAGAATCGCTTTGATTTTGCTCCATTTGGACAACACCAAATGCTTTATAATGGAAAACGTTTAATTGAGGTAGCGTCCAGAATATAGTATAATTTTTTCTCAGCAATTGTGTAATAAAACAAAGCTGTGACAATTAATGAATATATGACAATTAAGCCTAATTTCCATAAGTCTTATCTGTCGTATCTGTCAGCCGTGAAACAAAAGAATAATTCCAATTTCCATTGTTTCACGGTCGACTGATGCGACAGATACGACAGATAATAAGACTATATGGAAACCAGGCCTTAATGGCTGCATGATGTTCAATAAAGTTCGATACAAATTATGATGTGTAATTAATTCCATTAAGTTCACAGAAGTGTCAAGTTCTTCGTTCTTTCCGTATTGGTGCTGCAGTTGATGTTGCAGATTCAGACGCATAAAGTCCGTTGCGATCGGGCATTTTTAGTTTGACAACCGATGACGCTTTGATCCCAAAACTACTGAAACACGCATTCTTGCGCTCATCGCTTATAGTTTGAAGGATAAAAAAAAAACAGCATAGCGAGCACGTTTAAGAGTTGAGCTATTGCATACCAGCAATTGAAATTACGAACACGCATTCACAACAGTTATAGCGACAAGAAAAGCGTCGACTTGCTGAACTTCGGATTTGTTGTACAGCATTTGGTGAACAAAGTTCAGACCTGAAATTCACAGCAAGACTTTTACCCTAAAACTGAGGAAAATTAGAAGTCACAACTCTTTTGCTTTGGCGAAATTTTGAACCGAACTAAACACGCGCTGTTTTTAGCATGGCTAGCTGACAACAGCGCACTGTGATCATGTTTTTATCTGATTATCGCACAATCGAGCAAACATAGTTAAAATCGACGTTTTGGTAGAATATATAATTTATTTTTATTTTTTTTGTACAGGCTGTTAAGGAAAGAGTTCAGAGCTGAGATTTACAGTAAAGCTTCAGTTACTATTCTCGTCTAACTGAAGAAAATTTGAAATTATAACCCCTTTGCTTTGTTAAAATTTTGAAGGGAACTGGACACGCGGCGCTGTTTTGAGCAGTGTTAAAGCCGCGGAGCACAGTTAACTTTGTATCTGAATATCGCCCTCAAGTAAACAAAACACATATGAAATCCATATGCGATATTTCATCGAGTAGCCTTTGTTATCTCAACTTTCCTTCAGAACTGAACCAGTTTTAGTGTAATGGCCACAAAAGTGTTGCTGTGAATTCTGAACTCTATCCACCATAGGCTGTACAAAAATCCGAAGTTCAGCAAGTTGACGCTGTTATTGTTGCTAAATCTAACTGTTGTGAATGCGTGTTCGTAATTCTTCAATTGCAGACACAGACACACGCGAAGAGACACAGGAAAATAACATAGAAAGACAGGTACATGCCTAAGGTTCAATTTTATCCTTATCGCACAGATTGGCTCGTGGGACAACACCCCGATATTTGGCATTTTGTTCCCCTGTTGCTCACATGTCCTTTGTAAAACATTGCGAACTTATACGCATCTAAATCCTTCATTCAGGGATCAAATGTATCCATAACTTCCAATCATTGTACGAAATCACACACTTTAAATTGCTAGCTGTAAATCTGTCCTTAATTCCCACTCTAACGTCAGAAACAGAAATTAGAAGTTAGCAGCCATATTAGTTCTTTGTTATTCAAATGAGTTGCCTCCTCTCCTGAAGACATAAATATAGGCTGTAGCGCTACAAGTACAGCGTGCCTAAATGTGTGCGTTGGCAAAATATATCCCTCCAATGCATTGAACACTAACGTATGCCAACCAGAGAAAACTCACCTGGATTTGAAAAAAAAATCCAGGCTGAGTGGGATTCGAACCCACGACCTTCGGGTATCTAGACCGCCGCTCTACCAACTAAGCTATCAGCCCGTTGGGATTGGTGTGTGGGTCGAATATTCCTACCATGTAAACTGACTACTGAGAAACTCAGAGCGAAGATTTCTGGTTTCGATTCAATATATGAATCATCTCTCGAAACTTGGAACTCTCGAAACTTGAACTTTTAAGGTGACTCATGCGAAAGTCAGAGCGCATTTCGCGAAAATATATTATTTTCGTCTAAAAATATACTCGGCGCTATGAACGTCAATCTTGGGGAATATAAGCAGGTATTTTTTGGAAATATGTGCGCATTATCTGATCTCCATTAGCGTGTATTTTAAATAAGCTTTAAAATGAGGTATCACTTGTTAAGATGCGACTTTTTTTCGCGAATTTATGCCATTTTAACGAAAAATGCCATAAAGATGTTTCGTAACCTTAAACACCATCTTTCCTGTAATTTTTTCCCACTAGATATGTTTTCTGGTTTAACCGCCACCATAGTCTTCCAGCGGCGTATGGCGTATTACGTATTTCAGATGTACATTCCATGCGTGTGTATCACCGCCATCTCTTGGGTCAGCTTTTGGATCTCCCACGAGGCGGTGCCCGCAAGGGTGGCCCTCAGTATCACTACGGTCTTGACCATCAGCTACATGCGGGGCTCAGTTAACGCCAACATGCCGCGGGTCTCCTATCTCAAAAGTATTGACTACTTCCTCCTTGGCTCTTTCGTATTTATATTCATGACTCTGATCGAATACGTTCTTGTACTTAAGCACTCAAGGAAGCTTAAGTTCAAGTCCGAACTTAAAAGCCGCACACCATCACCGGATAGCAATGGAGACTCAGTTAACCGTCAAAATGCTGTTGTCTAGTGGGTTAATCAAATAGGTGTTGCAATGTTCATTTCAATTCAATAGGCCTTATAACTGTTTCCGCCGCCATTTTGTTGAGTAGGCAAGTACAAAATCCCACATAAACTCTGCAAATGCGAAGTGAAATCGTTGCGGCACAATATTGTACATATCAACAAAATACTTAGCGTAAAGTATAATTGCCCAAACAATCGATCTACTAAATTTCAGCTTCCTACGCTTTCTCTAAAGCGAGCGATTGTAGTTTTTAGTTTCCCGCATCTACCCTGTATTTTTGACAGGCGTTTTACGCATCGATGCACATAGATTTTACAGGCATCAGTATGAATAATTATGACGCAATTCCTCAATTCATACAGTAGCTATAACCTCCAAACTTTGCAGGTAAACTGTAACAGTCACTATCTCAATGCGATGATTAATATTTTGTCGATAATTTTTGATATTTTCACAATGATTTCACTTTGCAGTGTTTATGTCGTTTATGTGGGGTTTTGAACTTCTTGCCTACTCAACAAAATGGCGGTGGAAACCGTGATGGGGTAGCATTAACCTAGGATTCATATTTATATTTATATAACACTTTTCAGCACACTTGGTCCTATATGTGATGATTTCCAGTTAAGTAATTATTGTTTTTAATATGCTTTCGTAGGAGAAGAAGCCCATGCTAGTGACTGTATCTGTTGGAAACAAGAGCTTTAATTTTAAAAGTTCCCTTGAAGACCTTGAAAACGGTAAGGCAGTCGAACTGCACGAGAGGCCAAGAAAGTTGAACTTGTTGACCAGGAACAAACCGTTCTCGTATCGTGGAAGAGGATCCATCGGTTCACCGGCCAGAGGCACTCGCAGCACACGCCTTATCGCTGCCATTCGGCGCTCACTCTGCCCCGAGTTTGGAGTCCACTGGATGGACAAATACAGTCGTTACTTCTTCCCGATTGGCTATGGCGCATTCTTGGCAGTGTACTTTACTATATACACAACTGCTTACAACAGAACTTGACGGCTCAGGCAGACACATCAAGGCCATTGCATGAAATACGTTTAAAGGAGCTCCCTTGCACCCAGCCGTGCAGCTCGTTAATTCTCGCGTACTCTTTGTAACCACCGAGTTAACGGTTACCTTTTTCAGTAAGCGGTAGTCACCTGTGCAAGTTCTTACCTACCAATAGTAGCCAGAGTTAGAAAACGGTTAAACCGATTATAGTCTCCGGATTAGAAAAAAATTTCTAGGAAATTGCGCATTTAAGGCTAAAGCCCCAATTGTTTGCCAGGTGATAGTCTTCGATCAATGTATTTAAATCGTAGATATGAACCCAAGCTAGAATTCTTTCGTAGCGAATGCTAGGGAAGTTTTAGAGTGAACAATTGTTTTGCTCAATAGCAGCCATTTTGAATGCTTTGTTATTCATGAGGTTTAGAGCTCTTAGCTTTGCTAACTTTCTCCAGACTGCGCAGCCATAGCAGTTCAGCTGGGTTGAACGTCGCCTTAGAGTTTTGGGTGATATTAAATGCAGCCAGTTTATTGGCCAGGGAATGTTTATCATTTATATTGTAAAACAATCGCCTGAAATGTTTCAAGAATGACCAACAAAATTCTAAAAAAGATCGAGATAATTGGTACCTCATGTGCTGAATGCATGTAAAAAGAAGTTTGTCTACGAATAAAATTTAGCGTGGCTCCATATCTTATCTTCGATAAACTACTGAAGACTATTGACATGCAAATTTGCCAAAATGCGCGGTTTTTTTGCTAATCCGCCGGACTATTACTTTTATTTAAGTCAACTATGTCGGGTTACACGCAGAATGGTGCATCTAGTAAATGAAACAAAAACAAGTAATCCAATTAAGCCAGTTGATTTAGGCTGCATTCATTATGTATACTACAGGGGGGCAGAGGATTTTGAGGGGGGATCTTAAAATTTAGGAACTGGAAAAGGGGGGATGTCAAGATTTTTTCATTACATGAAGGGGGATGCATATTTTTCTTGAGGTATTATATATATTTAAGAGAAAGGTTGTGCAGTTTGATAGTAAATGAAGGAAGGCTCAATTGTTGAACACCGAGTTTGAACCTCCCGAAGAAATATCACTTGCACTAATATTCTCGTGTATTTACCCTCTTTCAACTGATATGTTGAAAAAAGCTTCGTGCTTTGCGCGCATAAAGAATGATAAACTTAAAAAATCGTAAAAGGCCTTCTTGTTTTACCACAATTCCTCGAGGTCCTTTTCGTTGACTATTGTCTGCCAGACAAAAACGCCTTTGGACTTTGATTAATAGTGTTGTAGGTTCATTGTCAAAATTGCTGCGCCCTTCGCGCGCACAACGGAAAACAAATCAAACACAAAATAATTAATGAATAATTAATAAGAACAACACAATAGAAACACAATAAGATTCACGGGACCGTAATTCACGGGACCGTAGCGTGTTGTAATTCTGATACAACCACTAGTGGTTGTTTTGCATAGCAACTTTCATGAAACATATCTTGAAGTTTCTCTGCCATATTTACAAGATTTTTAAAACTGCGGACACTAGAAGCGATGAACTTTTTAAGTAGTTTACAACATTCGCATCCGTGTTGTATCAGATGTACATCACTCGCGCTACGCGCTCGTGTTGTAAATCTGATACAACACGGCTGCTCATGTTGAAAACATTATTTGTATTTTACTCAATGCGCGCGAAGCGCGCCGCGACGCGATTTTGAAAACCTACGAGGTTAATGATATTCTTGTTTCTGGGAGATGAGAATCACGCTGAAGAAAAACATAAAAATTGTCAAAAATTAATCATGCCTAGTACGATTTTATAGTTTTTAAATACTACACCACAGTATACGCTTTTTATGAGCTTGACGCTGCACCAATTTTGGACACATCAGTTAAAAGTAATTAAACCTTAATACTCGTTGTAGATGGCGAGCGCGCAGCGCGAGCCGACCGAAAAAATCCCTTATTTATAAATACATCAGGTTCCCTAAAAACGGTAAATCAGGAGAGAGAGTTTGCCGGGTTTTTTTTCGCCACCAGGTTTGCTTGCGCGATATTTTTTTCTAGGTCAGAGGCTCGCTCGAATTTTTTTTGGGAATCAATCACCCCCCAATCAAGTATCAAATGGTCCGTCCCTAAGCATACTTTGGTTTGTCCCGGCGCCATGAAGCACTTATGGAATCAAATGCTCTACGAATTACGAATTATGGCGTCATTGATTATGGCGAGAATGCCATAAGAATCGCTTTGATTTTGCTCCATTTGGACAACACCAAATGCTTTATAATGGAAAACGTTTAATTGAGGTAGCGTCCAGAATATAGTATAATTTTTTCTCAGCAATTGTGTAATAAAACAAAGCTGTGACAATTAATGAATATATGACAATTAAGCCTAATTTCCATAAGTCTTATCTGTCGTATCTGTCATCTGTCAGCCGTGAAACAAAAGAATAATTCCAATTTCCATTGTTTCACGGTCGACTGATGCGACAGATACGACAGATAATAAGACTATATGGAAACCAGGCCTTAATGGCTGCATGATGTTCAATAAAGTTCGATACAAATTATGATGTGTAATTAATTCCATTAAGTTCACAGAAGTGTCAAGTTCTTCGTTCTTTCCGTATTGGTGCTGCAGTTGATGTTGCAGATTCAGACGCATAAAGTCCGTTGCGATCGGGCATTTTTAGTTTGACAACCGATGACGCTTTGATCCCAAAACTACTGAAACACGCATTCTTGCGCTCATCGCTTATAGTTTGAAGGATAAAAAAAAAACAGCATAGCGAGCACGTTTAAGAGTTGAGCTATTGCATACCAGCAATTGAAATTACGAACACGCATTCACAACAGTTATAGCGACAAGAAAAGCGTCGACTTGCTGAACTTCGGATTTGTTGTACAGCATTTGGTGAACAAAGTTCAGACCTGAAATTCACAGCAAGACTTTTACCCTAAAACTGAGGAAAATTAGAAGTCACAACTCTTTTGCTTTGGCGAAATTTTGAACCGAACTAAACACGCGCTGTTTTTAGCATGGCTAGCTGACAACAGCGCACTGTGATCATGTTTTTATCTGATTATCGCACAATCGAGCAAACATAGTTAAAATCGACGTTTTGGTAGAATATATAATTTATTTTTATTTTTTTTGTACAGGCTGTTAAGGAAAGAGTTCAGAGCTGAGATTTACAGTAAAGCTTCAGTTACTATTCTCGTCTAACTGAAGAAAATTTGAAATTATAACCCCTTTGCTTTGTTAAAATTTTGAAGGGAACTGGACACGCGGCGCTGTTTTGAGCAGTGTTAAAGCCGCGGAGCACAGTTAACTTTGTATCTGAATATCGCCCTCAAGTAAACAAAACACATATGAAATCCATATGCGATATTTCATCGAGTAGCCTTTGTTATCTCAACTTTCCTTGAGAACTGAACCAGTTTTAGTGTAATGGCCACAAAAGTGTTGCTGTGAATTCTGAACTCTATCCACCATAGGCTGTACAAAAATCCGAAGTTCAGCAAGTTGACGCTGTTATTGTTGCTAAATCTAACTGTTGTGAATGCGTGTTCGTAATTCTTCAATTGCAGACACAGACACACGCGAAGAGACACAGGAAAATAACATAGAAAGACAGGTACATGCCTAAGGTTCAATTTTATCCTTATCGCACAGATTGGCTCGTGGGACAACACCCCGATATTTGGCATTTTGTTCCCCTGTTGCTCACATGTCCTTTGTAAAACATTGCGAACTTATACGCATCTAAATCCTTCATTCAGGGATCAAATGTATCCATAACTTCCAATCATTGTACGAAATCACACACTTTAAATTGCTAGCTGTAAATCTGTCCTTAATTCCCACTCTAACGTCAGAAACAGAAATTAGAAGTTAGCAGCCATATTAGTTCTTTGTTATTCAAATGAGTTGCCTCCTCTCCTGAAGACATAAATATAGGCTGTAGCGCTACAAGTACAGCGTGCCTAAATGTGTGCGTTGGCAAAATATATCCCTCCAATGCATTGAACACTAACGTATGCCAACCAGAGAAAACTCACCTGGATTTGAAAAAAAAAATCCAGGCTGAGTGGGATTCGAACCCACGACCTTCGGGTATCTAGACCGCCGCTCTACCAACTAAGCTATCAGCCCGTTGGGATTGGTGTGTGGGTCGAATATTCCTACCATGTAAACTGACTACTGAGAAACTCAGAGCGAAGATTTCTGGTTTCGATTCAATATATGAATCATCTCTCGAAACTTGGAACTCTCGAAACTTGAACTTTTAAGGTGACTCATGCGAAAGTCAGAGCGCATTTCGCGAAAATATATTATTTTCGTCTAAAAATATACTCGGCGCTATGAACGTCAATCTTGGGGAATATAAGCAGGTATTTTTTGGAAATATGTGCGCATTATCTGATCTCCATTAGCGTGTATTTTAAATAAGCTTTAAAATGAGGTATCACTTGTTAAGATGCGACTTTTTTTCGCGAATTTATGCCATTTTAACGAAAAATGCCATAAAGATGTTTCGTAACCTTAAACACCATCTTTCCTGTAATTTTTTCCCACTAGATATGTTTTCTGGTTTAACCGCCACCATAGTCTTCCAGCGGCGTATGGCGTATTACGTATTTCAGATGTACATTCCATGCGTGTGTATCACCGCCATCTCTTGGGTCAGCTTTTGGATCTCCCACGAGGCGGTGCCCGCAAGGGTGGCCCTCAGTATCACTACGGTCTTGACCATCAGCTACATGCGGGGCTCAGTTAACGCCAACATGCCGCGGGTCTCCTATCTCAAAAGTATTGACTACTTCCTCCTTGGCTCTTTCGTATTTATATTCATGACTCTGATCGAATACGTTCTTGTACTTAAGCACTCAAGGAAGCTTAAGTTCAAGTCCGAACTTAAAAGCCGCACACCATCACCGGATAGCAATGGAGACTCAGTAAGTTAACCGTCAAAATGCTGTTGTCTAGTGGGTTAATCAAATAGGTGTTGCAATGTTCATTTCAATTCAATAGGCCTTATAACTGTTTCCGCCGCCATTTTGTTGAGTAGGCAAGTACAAAATCCCACATAAACTCTGCAAATGCGAAGTGAAATCGTTGCGGCACAATATTGTACATATCAACAAAATACTTAGCGTAAAGTATAATTGCCCAAACAATCGATCTACTAAATTTCAGCTTCCTACGCTTTCTCTAAAGCGAGCGATTGTAGTTTTTAGTTTCCCGCATCTACCCTGTATTTTTGACAGGCGTTTTACGCATCGATGCACATAGATTTTACAGGCATCAGTATGAATAATTATGACGCAATTCCTCAATTCATACAGTAGCTATAACCTCCAAACTTTGCAGGTAAACTGTAACAGTCACTATCTCAATGCGATGATTAATATTTTGTCGATAATTTTTGATATTTTCACAATGATTTCACTTTGCAGTGTTTATGTCGTTTATGTGGGGTTTTGAACTTCTTGCCTACTCAACAAAATGGCGGTGGAAACCGTGATGGGGTAGCATTAACCTAGGATTCATATTTATATTTATATAACACTTTTCAGCACACTTGGTCCTATATGTGATGATTTCCAGTTAAGTAATTATTGTTTTTAATATGCTTTCGTAGGAGAAGAAGCCCATGCTAGTGACTGTATCTGTTGGAAACAAGAGCTTTAATTTTAAAAGTTCCCTTGAAGACCTTGAAAACGGTAAGGCAGTCGAACTGCACGAGAGGCCAAGAAAGTTGAACTTGTTGACCAGGAACAAACCGTTCTCGTATCGTGGAAGAGGATCCATCGGTTCACCGGCCAGAGGCACTCGCAGCACACGCCTTATCGCTGCCATTCGGCGCTCACTCTGCCCCGAGTTTGGAGTCCACTGGATGGACAAATACAGTCGTTACTTCTTCCCGATTGGCTATGGCGCATTCTTGGCAGTGTACTTTACTATATACACAACTGCTTACAACAGAACTTGACGGCTCAGGCAGACACATCAAGGCCATTGCATGAAATACGTTTAAAGGAGCTCCCTTGCACCCAGCCGTGCAGCTCGTTAATTCTCGCGTACTCTTTGTAACCACCGAGTTAACGGTTACCTTTTTCAGTAAGCGGTAGTCACCTGTGCAAGTTCTTACCTACCAATAGTAGCCAGAGTTAGAAAACGGTTAAACCGATTATAGTCTCCGGATTAGAAAAAAATTTCTAGGAAATTGCGCATTTAAGGCTAAAGCCCCAATTGTTTGCCAGGTGATAGTCTTCGATCAATGTATTTAAATCGTAGATATGAACCCAAGCTAGAATTCTTTCGTAGCGAATGCTAGGGAAGTTTTAGAGTGAACAATTGTTTTGCTCAATAGCAGCCATTTTGAATGCTTTGTTATTCATGAGGTTTAGAGCTCTTAGCTTTGCTAACTTTCTCCAGACTGCGCAGCCATAGCAGTTCAGCTGGGTTGAACGTCGCCTTAGAGTTTTGGGTGATATTAAATGCAGCCAGTTTATTGGCCAGGGAATGTTTATCATTTATATTGTAAAACAATCGCCTGAAATGTTTCAAGAATGACCAACAAAATTCTAAAAAAGATCGAGATAATTGGTACCTCATGTGCTGAATGCATGTAAAAAGAAGTTTGTCTACGAATAAAATTTAGCGTGGCTCCATATCTTATCTTCGATAAACTACTGAAGACTATTGACATGCAAATTTGCCAAAATGCGCGGTTTTTTTGCTAATCCGCCGGACTATTACTTTTATTTAAGTCAACTATGTCGGGTTACACGCAGAATGGTGCATCTAGTAAATGAAACAAAAACAAGTAATCCAATTAAGCCAGTTGATTTAGGCTGCATTCATTATGTATACTACAGGGGGGCAGAGGATTTTGAGGGGGGATCTTAAAATTTAGGAACTGGAAAAGGGGGGATGTCAAGATTTTTTCATTACATGAAGGGGGATGCATATTTTTCTTGAGGTATTATATATATTTAAGAGAAAGGTTGTGCAGTTTGATAGTAAATGAAGGAAGGCTCAATTGTTGAACACCGAGTTTGAACCTCCCGAAGAAATATCACTTGCACTAATATTCTCGTGTATTTACCCTCTTTCAACTGATATGTTGAAAAAAGCTTCGTGCTTTGCGCGCATAAAGAATGATAAACTTAAAAAATCGTAAAAGGCCTTCTTGTTTTACCACAATTCCTCGAGGTCCTTTTCGTTGACTATTGTCTGCCAGACAAAAACGCCTTTGGACTTTGATTAATAGTGTTGTAGGTTCATTGTCAAAATTGCTGCGCCCTTCGCGCGCACAACGGAAAACAAATCAAACACAAAATAATTAATGAATAATTAATAAGAACAACACAATAGAAACACAATAAGATTCACGGGACCGTAATTCACGGGACCGTAGCGTGTTGTAATTCTGATACAACCACTAGTGGTTGTTTTGCATAGCAACTTTCATGAAACATATCTTTACAAGATTTTTAAAACTGCGGACACTAGAAGCGATGAACTTTTTAAGTAGTTTACAACATTCGCATCCGTGTTGTATCAGATGTACATCACTCGCGCTACGCGCTCGTGTTGTAAATCTGATACAACACGGCTGCTCATGTTGAAAACATTATTTGTATTTTACTCAATGCGCGCGAAGCGCGCCGCGACGCGATTTTGAAAACCTACGAGGTTAATGATATTCTTGTTTCTGGGAGATGAGAATCACGCTGAAGAAAAACATAAAAATTGTCAAAAATTAATCATGCCTAGTACGATTTTATAGTTTTTAAATACTACACCACAGTATACGCTTTTTATGAGCTTGACGCTGCACCAATTTTGGACACATCAGTTAAAAGTAATTAAACCTTAATACTCGTTGTAGATGGCGAGCGCGCAGCGCGAGCCGACCGAAAAAATCCCTTATTTATAAATACATCAGGTTCCCTAAAAACGGTAAATCAGGAGAGAGAGTTTGCCGGTTTTTTTTTTCGCCACCAGGTTTGCTTGCGCGATATTTTTTTCTAGGTCAGAGGCTCGCTCGAATTTTTTTTTGGGAATCAATCACCCCCCAATCAAGTATCAAATGGTCCGTCCCTAAGCATACTTTGGTTTGTCCCGGCGCCATGAAGCACTTATGGAATCAAATGCTCTACGAATTACGAATTATGGCGTCATTGATTATGGCGAGAATGCCATAAGAATCGCTTTGATTTTGCTCCATTTGGACAACACCAAATGCTTTATAATGGAAAACGTTTAATTGAGGTAGCGTCCAGAATATAGTATAATTTTTTCTCAGCAATTGTGTAATAAAACAAAGCTGTGACAATTAATGAATATATGACAATTAAGCCTAATTTCCATAAGTCTTATCTGTCGTATCTGTCAGCCGTGAAACAAAAGAATAATTCCAATTTCCATTGTTTCACGGTCGACTGATGCGACAGATAATAAGACTATATGGAAACCAGGCCTTAATGGCTGCATGATGTTCAATAAAGTTCGATACAAATTATGATGTGTAATTAATTCCATTAAGTTCACAGAAGTGTCAAGTTCTTCGTTCTTTCCGTATTGGTGCTGCAGTTGATGTTGCAGATTCAGACGCATAAAGTCCGTTGCGATCGGGCATTTTTAGTTTGACAACCGATGACGCTTTGATCCCAAAACTACTGAAACACGCATTCTTGCGCTCATCGCTTATAGTTTGAAGGATAAAAAAAAAACAGCATAGCGAGCAAGTTTAAGAGTTGAGCTATTGCATACCAGCAATTGAAATTACGAACACGCATTCACAACAGTTATAGCGACAAGAAAAGCGTCGACTTGCTGAACTTCGGATTTGTTGTACAGCATTTGGTGAACAAAGTTCAGACCTGAAATTCACAGCAAGACTTTTACCCTAAAACTGAAAATTAGAAGTCACAACTCTTTTGCTTTGGCGAAATTTTGAACCGAACTAAACACGCGCTGTTTTTAGCATGGCTAGCTGACAACAGCGCACTGTGATCATGTTTTTATCTGATTATCGCACAATCGAGCAAACATAGTTAAAATCGACGTTTTGGTAGAATATATAATTTATTTTATTTTTTTTGTACAGGCTGTTAAGGAAAGAGTTCAGAGCTGAGATTTACAGTAAAGCTTCAGTTACTATTCTCGTCTAACTGAAGAAAATTTGAAATTATAACCCCTTTGCTTTGTTAAAATTTTGAAGGGAACTGGACACGCGGCGCTGTTTTGAGCAGTGTTAAAGCCGCGGAGCACAGTTAACTTTGTATCTGAATATCGCCCTCAAGTAAACAAAACACATATGAAATCCATATGCGATATTTCATCGAGTAGCCTTTGTTATCTCAACTTTCCTTGAGAACTGAACCAGTTTTAGTGTAATGGCCACAAAAGTGTTGCTGTGAATTCTGAACTCTATCCACCATAGGCTGTACAAAAATCCGAAGTTCAGCAAGTTGACGCTGTTATTGTTGCTAAATCTAACTGTTGTGAATGCGTGTTCGTAATTCTTCAATTGCAGACACAGACACACGCGAAGAGACACAGGAAAATAACATAGAAAGACAGGTACATGCCTAAGGTTCAATTTTATCCTTATCGCACAGATTGGCTCGTGGGACAACACCCCGATATTTGGCATTTTGTTCCCCTGTTGCTCACATGTCCTTTGTAAAACATTGCGAACTTATACGCATCTAAATCCTTCATTCAGGGATCAAATGTATCCATAACTTCCAATCATTGTACGAAATCACACACTTTAAATTGCTAGCTGTAAATCTGTCCTTAATTCCCACTCTAACGTCAGAAACAGAAATTAGAAGTTAGCAGCCATATTAGTTCTTTGTTATTCAAATGAGTTGCCTCCTCTCCTGAAGACATAAATATAGGCTGTAGCGCTACAAGTACAGCGTGCCTAAATGTGTGCGTTGGCAAAATATATCCCTCCAATGCATTGAACACTAACGTATGCCAACCAGAGAAAACTCACCTGGATTTGAAAAAAAAATCCAGGCTGAGTGGGATTCGAACCCACGACCTTCGGGTATCTAGACCGCCGCTCTACCAACTAAGCTATCAGCCCGTTGGGATTGGTGTGTGGGTCGAATATTCCTACCATGTAAACTGACTACTGAGAAACTCAGAGCGAAGATTTCTGGTTTCGATTCAATATATGAATCATCTCTCGAAACTTGGAACTCTCGAAACTTGAACTTTTAAGGTGACTCATGCGAAAGTCAGAGCGCATTTCGCGAAAATATACTCGGCGCTATGAACGTCAATCTTGGGGAATATAAGCAGGTATTTTTTGGAAATATGTGCGCATTATCTGATCTCCATTAGCGTGTATTTTAAATAAGCTTTAAAATGAGGTATCACTTGTTAAGATGCGACTTTTTTTCGCGAATTTATGCCATTTTAACGAAAAATGCCATAAAGATGTTTCGTAACCTTAAACACCATCTTTCCTGTAATTTTTTCCCACTAGATATGTTTTCTGGTTTAACCGCCACCATAGTCTTCCAGCGGCGTATGGCGTATTACGTATTTCAGATGTACATTCCATGCGTGTGTATCACCGCCATCTCTTGGGTCAGCTTTTGGATCTCCCACGAGGCGGTGCCCGCAAGGGTGGCCCTCAGTATCACTACGGTCTTGACCATCAGCTACATGCGGGGCTCAGTTAACGCCAACATGCCGCGGGTCTCCTATCTCAAAAGTATTGACTACTTCCTCCTTGGCTCCTTCGTATTTATATTCATGACTCTGATCGAATACGTTCTTGTACTTAAGCACTCAAGGAAGCTTAAGTTCAAGTCCGAACGTAAAAGCCGCACACCATCACCGGATAGCAATGGAGACTCAGTAAGTTAACCGTCAAAATGCTGTTGTCTAGTGGGTTAATCAAATAGGTGTTGCAATGTTCATTTCAATTCAATAGGCCTTATAACTGTTTCCGCCGCCATTTTGTTGAGTAGGCAAGTACAAAATCCCACATAAACTCTGCAAATGCGAAGTGAAATCGTTGCGGCAATATTGTACATATCAACAAAATACTTAGCGTAAAGTATAATTGCCCAAACAATCGATCTACTAAATTTCAGCTTCCTACGCTTTCTCTAAAGCGAGCGATTGTAGTTTTTAGTTTCCCGCATCTACCCTGTATTTTTGACAGGCGTTTTACGCATCGATGCACATAGATTTTACAGTATGAATAATTATGACGCAATTCCTCAATTCATACAGTAGCTATAACCTCCAAACTTTGCAGGTAAACTGTAACAGTCACTATCTCAATGCGATGATTAATATTTTGTCGATAATTTTTGATATTTTCACAATGATTTCACTTTGCAGTGTTTATGTCGTTTATGTGGGGTTTTGAACTTCTTGCCTACTCAACAAAATGGCGGTGGAAACCGTGATGGGGTAGCATTAACCTAGGATTCATATTTATATTTATATAACACTTTTCAGCACACTTGGTCCTATATGTGATGATTTCCAGTTAAGTAATTATTGTTTTTAATATGCTTTTGTAGGAGAAGAAGCCCATGCTAGTGACTGTATCTGTTGGAAACAAGAGCGCCATGAAGCACTTATGGAATCAAATGCTCTACGAATTACGAATTATGGCGTCATTGATTATGGCGAGAATGCCATAAGAATCGCTTTGATTTTGCTCCATTTGGACAACACCAATGCTTTATAATGGAAAACGTTTAATTGAGGTAGCGTCCAGAATATAGTATAATTTTTTCTCAGCAATTGTGTAATAAAACAAAGCTGTGACAATTAATGAATATATGACAATTAAGCCTAATTTCCATAAGTCTTATCTGTCGTATCTGTCGTATCTGTCAGCCGTGAAACAAAAGAATAATTCCAATTTCCATTGTTTCACGGTCGACTGATGCGACAGATACGACAGATAATAAGACTATATGGAAACCAGGCCTTAATGGCTGCATGATGTTCAATAAAGTTCGATACAAATTATGATGTGTAATTAATTCCATTAAGTTCACAGAAGTGTCAAGTTCTTCGTTCTTTCCGTATTGGTGCTGCAGTTGATGTTGCAGATTCAGACGCATAAAGTCCGTTGCGATCGGGCATTTTTAGTTTGACAAACGATGACGCTTTGATCCCAAAACTACTGAAACACGCATTCTTGCGCTCATCGCTTATAGTTTGAAGGATAAAAAAAAAACAGCATAGCGAGCACGTTTAAGAGTTGAGCTATTGCATACCAGCAATTGAAATTACGAACACGCATTCACAACAGTTATAGCGACAAGAAAAGCGTCGACTTGCTGAACTTCGGATTTGTTGTACAGCATTTGGTGAACAAAGTTCAGACCTGAAATTCACAGCAAGACTTTTACCCTAAAACTGAGGAAAATTAGAAGTCACAACTCTTTTGCTTTGGCGAAATTTTGAACCGAACTAAACACGCGCTGTTTTTAGCATGGCTAGCTGACAACAGCGCACTGTGATCATGTTTTTATCTGATTATCGCACAATCGAGCAAACATAGTTAAAATCGACGTTTTGGTAGAATATATAATTTATTTTTATTTTTTTTGTACAGGCTGTTAAGGAAAGAGTTCAGAGCTGAGATTTACAGTAAAGCTTCAGTTACTATTCTCGTCTAACTGAAGAAAATTTGAAATTATAACCCCTTTGCTTTGTTAAAATTTTGAAGGGAACTGGACACGCGGCGCTGTTTTGAGCAGTGTTAAAGCCGCGGAGCACAGTTAACTTTGTATCTGAATATCGCCCTCAAGTAAACAAAACACATATGAAATCCATATGCGATATTTCATCGAGTAGCCTTTGTAGAATATAACTGGAGCAGTTACGATTATCTCAACTTTCCTTCAGAACTGAACCAGTTTTAGTGTAATGGCCACAAAAGTGTTGCTGTGAATTCTGAACTCTATCCACCATAGGCTGTACAAAAATCCGAAGTTCAGCAAGTTGACGCTGTTATTGTTGCTAAATCTAACTGTTGTGAATGCGTGTTCGTAATTCTTCAATTGCAGACACAGACACACGCGAAGAGACACAGGAAAATAACATAGAAAGACAGGTACATGCCTAAGGTTCAATTTTATCCTTATCGCACAGATTGGCTCGTGGGACAACACCCCGATATTTGGCATTTTGTTCCCCTGTTGCTCACATGTCCTTTGTAAAACATTGCGAACTTATACGCATCTAAATCCTTCATTCAGGGATCAAATGTATCCATAACTTCCAATCATTGTACGAAATCACACACTTTAAATTGCTAGCTGTAAATCTGTCCTTAATTCCCACTCTAACGTCAGAAACAGAAATTAGAAGTTAGCAGCCATATTAGTTCTTTGTTATTCAAATGAGTTGCCTCCTCTCCTGAAGACATAAATATAGGCTGTAGCGCTACAAGTACAGCGTGCCTAAATGTGTGCGTTGGCAAAATATATCCCTCCAATGCATTGAACACTAACGTATGCCAACCAGAGAAAACTCACCTGGATTTGAAAAAAAAATCCAGGCTGAGTGGGATTCGAACCCACGACCTTCGGGTATCTAGACCGCCGCTCTACCAACTAAGCTATCAGCCCGTTGGGATTGGTGTGTGGGTCGAATATTCCTACCATGTAAACTGACTACTGAGAAACTCAGAGCGAAGATTTCTGGTTTCGATTCAATATATGAATCATCTCTCGAAACTTGGAACTCTCGAAACTTGAACTTTTAAGGTGACTCATGCGAAAGTCAGAGCGCATTTCGCGAAAATATATTATTTTCGTCTAAAAATATACTCGGCGCTATGAACGTCAATCTTGGGGAATATAAGCAGGTATTTTTTGGAAATATGTGCGCATTATCTGATCTCCATTAGCGTGTATTTTAAATAAGCTTTAAAATGAGGTATCACTTGTTAAGATGCGACTTTTTTTCGCGAATTTATGCCATTTTAACGAAAAATGCCATAAAGATGTTTCGTAACCTTAAACACCATCTTTCCTGTAATTTTTTCCCACTAGATATGTTTTCTGGTTTAACCGCCACCATAGTCTTCCAGCGGCGTATGGCGTATTACGTATTTCAGATGTACATTCCATGCGTGTGTATCACCGCCATCTCTTGGGTCAGCTTTTGGATCTCCCACGAGGCGGTGCCCGCAAGGGTGGCCCTCAGTATCACTACGGTCTTGACCATCAGCTACATGCGGGGCTCAGTTAACGCCAACATGCCGCGGGTCTCCTATCTCAAAAGTATTGACTACTTCCTCCTTGGCTCTTTCGTATTTATATTCATGACTCTGATCGAATACGTTCTTGTACTTAAGCACTCAAGGAAGCTTAAGTTCAAGTCCGAACTTAAAAGCCGCACACCATCACCGGATAGCAATGGAGACTCAGTAAGTTAACCGTCAAAATGCTGTTGTCTAGTGGGTTAATCAAATAGGTGTTGCAATGTTCATTTCAATTCAATAGGCCTTATAACTGTTTCCGCCGCCATTTTGTTGAGTAGGCAAGTACAAAATCCCACATAAACTCTGCAAATGCGAAGTGAAATCGTTGCGGCACAATATTGTACATATCAACAAAATACTTAGCGTAAAGTATAATTGCCCAAACAATCGATCTACTAAATTTCAGCTTCCTACGCTTTCTCTAAAGCGAGCGATTGTAGTTTTTAGTTTCCCGCATCTACCCTGTATTTTTGACAGGCGTTTTACGCATCGATGCACATAGATTTTACAGGCATCAGTATGAATAATTATGACGCAATTCCTCAATTCATACAGTAGCTATAACCTCCAAACTTTGCAGGTAAACTGTAACAGTCACTATCTCAATGCGATGATTAATATTTTGTCGATAATTTTTGATATTTTCACAATGATTTCACTTTGCAGTGTTTATGTCGTTTATGTGGGGTTTTGAACTTCTTGCCTACTCAACAAAATGGCGGTGGAAACCGTGATGGGGTAGCATTAACCTAGGATTCATATTTATATTTATATAACACTTTTCAGCACACTTGGTCCTATATGTGATGATTTCCAGTTAAGTAATTATTGTTTTTAATATGCTTTCGTAGGAGAAGAAGCCCATGCTAGTGACTGTATCTGTTGGAAACAAGAGCTTTAATTTTAAAAGTTCCCTTGAAGACCTTGAAAACGGTAAGGCAGTCGAACTGCACGAGAGGCCAAGAAAGTTGAACTTGTTGACCAGGAACAAACCGTTCTCGTATCGTGGAAGAGGATCCATCGGTTCACCGGCCAGAGGCACTCGCAGCACACGCCTTATCGCTGCCATTCGGCGCTCACTCTGCCCCGAGTTTGGAGTCCACTGGATGGACAAATACAGTCGTTACTTCTTCCCGATTGGCTATGGCGCATTCTTGGCAGTGTACTTTACTATATACACAACTGCTTACAACAGAACTTGACGGCTCAGGCAGACACATCAAGGCCATTGCATGAAATACGTTTAAAGGAGCTCCCTTGCACCCAGCCGTGCAGCTCGTTAATTCTCGCGTACTCTTTGTAACCACCGAGTTAACGGTTACCTTTTTCAGTAAGCGGTAGTCACCTGTGCAAGTTCTTACCTACCAATAGTAGCCAGAGTTAGAAAACGGTTAAACCGATTATAGTCTCCGGATTAGAAAAAAATTTCTAGGAAATTGCGCATTTAAGGCTAAAGCCCCAATTGTTTGCCAGGTGATAGTCTTCGATCAATGTATTTAAATCGTAGATATGAACCCAAGCTAGAATTCTTTCGTAGCGAATGCTAGGGAAGTTTTAGAGTGAACAATTGTTTTGCTCAATAGCAGCCATTTTGAATGCTTTGTTATTCATGAGGTTTAGAGCTCTTAGCTTTGCTAACTTTCTCCAGACTGCGCAGCCATAGCAGTTCAGCTGGGTTGAACGTCGCCTTAGAGTTTTGGGTGATATTAAATGCAGCCAGTTTATTGGCCAGGGAATGTTTATCATTTATATTGTAAAACAATCGCCTGAAATGTTTCAAGAATGACCAACAAAATTCTAAAAAAGATCGAGATAATTGGTACCTCATGTGCTGAATGCATGTAAAAAGAAGTTTGTCTACGAATAAAATTTAGCGTGGCTCCATATCTTATCTTCGATAAACTACTGAAGACTATTGACATGCAAATTTGCCAAAATGCGCGGTTTTTTTGCTAATCCGCCGGACTATTACTTTTATTTAAGTCAACTATGTCGGGTTACACGCAGAATGGTGCATCTAGTAAATGAAACAAAAACAAGTAATCCAATTAAGCCAGTTGATTTAGGCTGCATTCATTATGTATACTACAGGGGGGCAGAGGATTTTGAGGGGGGATCTTAAAATTTAGGAACTGGAAAAGGGGGGATGTCAAGATTTTTTCATTACATGAAGGGGGATGCATATTTTTCTTGAGGTATTATATATATTTAAGAGAAAGGTTGTGCAGTTTGATAGTAAATGAAGGAAGGCTCAATTGTTGAACACCGAGTTTGAACCTCCCGAAGAAATATCACTTGCACTAATATTCTCGTGTATTTACCCTCTTTCAACTGATATGTTGAAAAAAGCTTCGTGCTTTGCGCGCATAAAGAATGATAAACTTAAAAAATCGTAAAAGGCCTTCTTGTTTTACCACAATTCCTCGAGGTCCTTTTCGTTGACTATTGTCTGCCAGACAAAAACGCCTTTGGACTTTGATTAATAGTGTTGTAGGTTCATTGTCAAAATTGCTGCGCCCTTCGCGCGCACAACGGAAAACAAATCAAACACAAAATAATTAATGAATAATTAATAAGAACAACACAATAGAAACACAATAAGATTCACGGGACCGTAATTCACGGGACCGTAGCGTGTTGTAATTCTGATACAACCACTAGTGGTTGTTTTGCATAGCAACTTTCATGAAACATATCTTGAAGTTTCTCTGCCATATTTACAAGATTTTTAAAACTGCGGACACTAGAAGCGATGAACTTTTTAAGTAGTTTACAACATTCGCATCCGTGTTGTATCAGATGTACATCACTCGCGCTACGCGCTCGTGTTGTAAATCTGATACAACACGGCTGCTCATGTTGAAAACATTATTTGTATTTTACTCAATGCGCGCGAAGCGCGCCGCGACGCGATTTTGAAAACCTACGAGGTTAATGATATTCTTGTTTCTGGGAGATGAGAATCACGCTGAAGAAAAACATAAAAATTGTCAAAAATTAATCATGCCTAGTACGATTTTATAGTTTTTAAATACTACACCACAGTATACGCTTTTTATGAGCTTGACGCTGCACCAATTTTGGACACATCAGTTAAAAGTAATTAAACCTTAATACTCGTTGTAGATGGCGAGCGCGCAGCGCGAGCCGACCGAAAAAATCCCTTATTTATAAATACATCAGGTTCCCTAAAAACGGTAAATCAGGAGAGAGAGTTTGCCGGGTTTTTTTTCGCCACCAGGTTTGCTTGCGCGATATTTTTTTCTAGGTCAGAGGCTCGCTCGAATTTTTTTTGGGAATCAATCACCCCCCAATCAAGTATCAAATGGTCCGTCCCTAAGCATACTTTGGTTTGTCCCGGCGCCATGAAGCACTTATGGAATCAAATGCTCTACGAATTACGAATTATGGCGTCATTGATTATGGCGAGAATGCCATAAGAATCGCTTTGATTTTGCTCCATTTGGACAACACCAAATGCTTTATAATGGAAAACGTTTAATTGAGGTAGCGTCCAGAATATAGTATAATTTTTTCTCAGCAATTGTGTAATAAAACAAAGCTGTGACAATTAATGAATATATGACAATTAAGCCTAATTTCCATAAGTCTTATCTGTCGTATCTGTCGTATCTGTCAGCCGTGAAACAAAAGAATAATTCCAATTTCCATTGTTTCACGGTCGACTGATGCGACAGATACGACAGATAATAAGACTATATGGAAACCAGGCCTTAATGGCTGCATGATGTTCAATAAAGTTCGATACAAATTATGATGTGTAATTAATTCCATTAAGTTCACAGAAGTGTCAAGTTCTTCGTTCTTTCCGTATTGGTGCTGCAGTTGATGTTGCAGATTCAGACGCATAAAGTCCGTTGCGATCGGGCATTTTTAGTTTGACAACCGATGACGCTTTGATCCCAAAACTACTGAAACACGCATTCTTGCGCTCATCGCTTATAGTTTGAAGGATAAAAAAAAAACAGCATAGCGAGCACGTTTAAGAGTTGAGCTATTGCATACCAGCAATTGAAATTACGAACACGCATTCACAACAGTTATAGCGACAAGAAAAGCGTCGACTTGCTGAACTTCGGATTTGTTGTACAGCATTTGGTGAACAAAGTTCAGACCTGAAATTCACAGCAAGACTTTTACCCTAAAACTGAGGAAAATTAGAAGTCACAACTCTTTTGCTTTGGCGAAATTTTGAACCGAACTAAACACGCGCTGTTTTTAGCATGGCTAGCTGACAACAGCGCACTGTGATCATGTTTTTATCTGATTATCGCACAATCGAGCAAACATAGTTAAAATCGACGTTTTGGTAGAATATATAATTTATTTTTATTTTTTTTGTACAGGCTGTTAAGGAAAGAGTTCAGAGCTGAGATTTACAGTAAAGCTTCAGTTACTATTCTCGTCTAACTGAAGAAAATTTGAAATTATAACCCCTTTGCTTTGTTAAAATTTTGAAGGGAACTGGACACGCGGCGCTGTTTTGAGCAGTGTTAAAGCCGCGGAGCACAGTTAACTTTGTATCTGAATATCGCCCTCAAGTAAACAAAACACATATGAAATCCATATGCGATATTTCATCGAGTAGCCTTTGTAGAATATAACTGGAGCAGTTACGATTATCTCAACTTTCCTTCAGAACTGAACCAGTTTTAGTGTAATGGCCACAAAAGTGTTGCTGTGAATTCTGAACTCTATCCACCATAGGCTGTACAAAAATCCGAAGTTCAGCAAGTTGACGCTGTTATTGTTGCTAAATCTAACTGTTGTGAATGCGTGTTCGTAATTCTTCAATTGCAGACACAGACACACGCGAAGAGACACAGGAAAATAACATAGAAAGACAGGTACATGCCTAAGGTTCAATTTTATCCTTATCGCACAGATTGGCTCGTGGGACAACACCCCGATATTTGGCATTTTGTTCCCCTGTTGCTCACATGTCCTTTGTAAAACATTGCGAACTTATACGCATCTAAATCCTTCATTCAGGGATCAAATGTATCCATAACTTCCAATCATTGTACGAAATCACACACTTTAAATTGCTAGCTGTAAATCTGTCCTTAATTCCCACTCTAACGTCAGAAACAGAAATTAGAAGTTAGCAGCCATATTAGTTCTTTGTTATTCAAATGAGTTGCCTCCTCTCCTGAAGACATAAATATAGGCTGTAGCGCTACAAGTACAGCGTGCCTAAATGTGTGCGTTGGCAAAATATATCCCTCCAATGCATTGAACACTAACGTATGCCAACCAGAGAAAACTCACCTGGATTTGAAAAAAAAATCCAGGCTGAGTGGGATTCGAACCCACGACCTTCGGGTATCTAGACCGCCGCTCTACCAACTAAGCTATCAGCCCGTTGGGATTGGTGTGTGGGTCGAATATTCCTACCATGTAAACTGACTACTGAGAAACTCAGAGCGAAGATTTCTGGTTTCGATTCAATATATGAATCATCTCTCGAAACTTGGAACTCTCGAAACTTGAACTTTTAAGGTGACTCATGCGAAAGTCAGAGCGCATTTCGCGAAAATATATTATTTTCGTCTAAAAATATACTCGGCGCTATGAACGTCAATCTTGGGGAAT
Organism: Scolanthus callimorphus; assembly: GCA_033964015.1. Taxonomy (NCBI): domain Eukaryota; kingdom Metazoa; phylum Cnidaria; class Anthozoa; order Actiniaria; family Edwardsiidae; genus Scolanthus; species Scolanthus callimorphus. The sequence continues at coordinate 17,180,960 of CM066912.1, read as the reverse complement.
ATAAGCAGGTATTTTTTGGAAATATGTGCGCATTATCTGATCTCCATTAGCGTGTATTTTAAATAAGCTTTAAAATGAGGTATCACTTGTTAAGATGCGACTTTTTTTCGCGAATTTATGCCATTTTAACGAAAAATGCCATAAAGATGTTTCGTAACCTTAAACACCATCTTTCCTGTAATTTTTTCCCACTAGATATGTTTTCTGGTTTAACCGCCACCATAGTCTTCCAGCGGCGTATGGCGTATTACGTATTTCAGATGTACATTCCATGCGTGTGTATCACCGCCATCTCTTGGGTCAGCTTTTGGATCTCCCACGAGGCGGTGCCCGCAAGGGTGGCCCTCAGTATCACTACGGTCTTGACCATCAGCTACATGCGGGGCTCAGTTAACGCCAACATGCCGCGGGTCTCCTATCTCAAAAGTATTGACTACTTCCTCCTTGGCTCTTTCGTATTTATATTCATGACTCTGATCGAATACGTTCTTGTACTTAAGCACTCAAGGAAGCTTAAGTTCAAGTCCGAACTTAAAAGCCGCACACCATCACCGGATAGCAATGGAGACTCAGTTAACCGTCAAAATGCTGTTGTCTAGTGGGTTAATCAAATAGGTGTTGCAATGTTCATTTCAATTCAATAGGCCTTATAACTGTTTCCGCCGCCATTTTGTTGAGTAGGCAAGTACAAAATCCCACATAAACTCTGCAAATGCGAAGTGAAATCGTTGCGGCACAATATTGTACATATCAACAAAATACTTAGCGTAAAGTATAATTGCCCAAACAATCGATCTACTAAATTTCAGCTTCCTACGCTTTCTCTAAAGCGAGCGATTGTAGTTTTTAGTTTCCCGCATCTACCCTGTATTTTTGACAGGCGTTTTACGCATCGATGCACATAGATTTTACAGGCATCAGTATGAATAATTATGACGCAATTCCTCAATTCATACAGTAGCTATAACCTCCAAACTTTGCAGGTAAACTGTAACAGTCACTATCTCAATGCGATGATTAATATTTTGTCGATAATTTTTGATATTTTCACAATGATTTCACTTTGCAGTGTTTATGTCGTTTATGTGGGGTTTTGAACTTCTTGCCTACTCAACAAAATGGCGGTGGAAACCGTGATGGGGTAGCATTAACCTAGGATTCATATTTATATTTATATAACACTTTTCAGCACACTTGGTCCTATATGTGATGATTTCCAGTTAAGTAATTATTGTTTTTAATATGCTTTCGTAGGAGAAGAAGCCCATGCTAGTGACTGTATCTGTTGGAAACAAGAGCTTTAATTTTAAAAGTTCCCTTGAAGACCTTGAAAACGGTAAGGCAGTCGAACTGCACGAGAGGCCAAGAAAGTTGAACTTGTTGACCAGGAACAAACCGTTCTCGTATCGTGGAAGAGGATCCATCGGTTCACCGGCCAGAGGCACTCGCAGCACACGCCTTATCGCTGCCATTCGGCGCTCACTCTGCCCCGAGTTTGGAGTCCACTGGATGGACAAATACAGTCGTTACTTCTTCCCGATTGGCTATGGCGCATTCTTGGCAGTGTACTTTACTATATACACAACTGCTTACAACAGAACTTGACGGCTCAGGCAGACACATCAAGGCCATTGCATGAAATACGTTTAAAGGAGCTCCCTTGCACCCAGCCGTGCAGCTCGTTAATTCTCGCGTACTCTTTGTAACCACCGAGTTAACGGTTACCTTTTTCAGTAAGCGGTAGTCACCTGTGCAAGTTCTTACCTACCAATAGTAGCCAGAGTTAGAAAACGGTTAAACCGATTATAGTCTCCGGATTAGAAAAAAATTTCTAGGAAATTGCGCATTTAAGGCTAAAGCCCCAATTGTTTGCCAGGTGATAGTCTTCGATCAATGTATTTAAATCGTAGATATGAACCCAAGCTAGAATTCTTTCGTAGCGAATGCTAGGGAAGTTTTAGAGTGAACAATTGTTTTGCTCAATAGCAGCCATTTTGAATGCTTTGTTATTCATGAGGTTTAGAGCTCTTAGCTTTGCTAACTTTCTCCAGACTGCGCAGCCATAGCAGTTCAGCTGGGTTGAACGTCGCCTTAGAGTTTTGGGTGATATTAAATGCAGCCAGTTTATTGGCCAGGGAATGTTTATCATTTATATTGTAAAACAATCGCCTGAAATGTTTCAAGAATGACCAACAAAATTCTAAAAAAGATCGAGATAATTGGTACCTCATGTGCTGAATGCATGTAAAAAGAAGTTTGTCTACGAATAAAATTTAGCGTGGCTCCATATCTTATCTTCGATAAACTACTGAAGACTATTGACATGCAAATTTGCCAAAATGCGCGGTTTTTTTGCTAATCCGCCGGACTATTACTTTTATTTAAGTCAACTATGTCGGGTTACACGCAGAATGGTGCATCTAGTAAATGAAACAAAAACAAGTAATCCAATTAAGCCAGTTGATTTAGGCTGCATTCATTATGTATACTACAGGGGGGCAGAGGATTTTGAGGGGGGATCTTAAAATTTAGGAACTGGAAAAGGGGGGATGTCAAGATTTTTTCATTACATGAAGGGGGATGCATATTTTTCTTGAGGTATTATATATATTTAAGAGAAAGGTTGTGCAGTTTGATAGTAAATGAAGGAAGGCTCAATTGTTGAACACCGAGTTTGAACCTCCCGAAGAAATATCACTTGCACTAATATTCTCGTGTATTTACCCTCTTTCAACTGATATGTTGAAAAAAGCTTCGTGCTTTGCGCGCATAAAGAATGATAAACTTAAAAAATCGTAAAAGGCCTTCTTGTTTTACCACAATTCCTCGAGGTCCTTTTCGTTGACTATTGTCTGCCAGACAAAAACGCCTTTGGACTTTGATTAATAGTGTTGTAGGTTCATTGTCAAAATTGCTGCGCCCTTCGCGCGCACAACGGAAAACAAATCAAACACAAAATAATTAATGAATAATTAATAAGAACAACACAATAGAAACACAATAAGATTCACGGGACCGTAGCGTGTTGTAATTCTGATACAACCACTAGTGGTTGTTTTGCATAGCAACTTTCATGAAACATATCTTGAAGTTTCTCTGCCATATTTACAAGATTTTTAAAACTGCGGACACTAGAAGCGATGAACTTTTTAAGTAGTTTACAACATTCGCATCCGTGTTGTATCAGATGTACATCACTCGCGCTACGCGCTCGTGTTGTAAATCTGATACAACACGGCTGCTCATGTTGAAAACATTATTTGTATTTTACTCAATGCGCGCGAAGCGCGCCGCGACGCGATTTTGAAAACCTACGAGGTTAATGATATTCTTGTTTCTGGGAGATGAGAATCACGCTGAAGAAAAACATAAAAATTGTCAAAAATTAATCATGCCTAGTACGATTTTATAGTTTTTAAATACTACACCACAGTATACGCTTTTTATGAGCTTGACGCTGCACCAATTTTGGACACATCAGTTAAAAGTAATTAAACCTTAATACTCGTTGTAGATGGCGAGCGCGCAGCGCGAGCCGACCGAAAAAATCCCTTATTTATAAATACATCAGGTTCCCTAAAAACGGTAAATCAGGAGAGAGAGTTTGCCGGTTTTTTTTTCGCCACCAGGTTTGCTTGCGCGATATTTTTTTCTAGGTCAGAGGCTCGCTCGAATTTTTTTTGGGAATCAATCACCCCCCAATCAAGTATCAAATGGTCCGTCCCTAAGCATACTTTGGTTTGTCCCGGCGCCATGAAGCACTTATGGAATCAAATGCTCTACGAATTACGAATTATGGCGTCATTGATTATGGCGAGAATGCCATAAGAATCGCTTTGATTTTGCTCCATTTGGACAACACCAAATGCTTTATAATGGAAAACGTTTAATTGAGGTAGCGTCCAGAATATAGTATAATTTTTTCTCAGCAATTGTGTAATAAAACAAAGCTGTGACAATTAATGAATATATGACAATTAAGCCTAATTTCCATAAGTCTTATCTGTCGTATCTGTCAGCCGTGAAACAAAAGAATAATTCCAATTTCCATTGTTTCACGGTCGACTGATGCGACAGATACGACAGATAATAAGACTATATGGAAACCAGGCCTTAATGGCTGCATGATGTTCAATAAAGTTCGATACAAATTATGATGTGTAATTAATTCCATTAAGTTCACAGAAGTGTCAAGTTCTTCGTTCTTTCCGTATTGGTGCTGCAGTTGATGTTGCAGATTCAGACGCATAAAGTCCGTTGCGATCGGGCATTTTTAGTTTGACAACCGATGACGCTTTGATCCCAAAACTACTGAAACACGCATTCTTGCGCTCATCGCTTATAGTTTGAAGGATAAAAAAAAACAGCATAGCGAGCACGTTTAAGAGTTGAGCTATTGCATACCAGCAATTGAAATTACGAACACGCATTCACAACAGTTATAGCGACAAGAAAAGCGTCGACTTGCTGAACTTCGGATTTGTTGTACAGCATTTGGTGAACAAAGTTCAGACCTGAAATTCACAGCAAGACTTTTACCCTAAAACTGAGGAAAATTAGAAGTCACAACTCTTTTGCTTTGGCGAAATTTTGAACCGAACTAAACACGCGCTGTTTTTAGCATGGCTAGCTGACAACAGCGCACTGTGATCATGTTTTTATCTGATTATCGCACAATCGAGCAAACATAGTTAAAATCGACGTTTTGGTAGAATATATAATTTATTTTTATTTTTTTTGTACAGGCTGTTAAGGAAAGAGTTCAGAGCTGAGATTTACAGTAAAGCTTCAGTTACTATTCTCGTCTAACTGAAGAAAATTTGAAATTATAACCCCTTTGCTTTGTTAAAATTTTGAAGGGAACTGGACACGCGGCGCTGTTTTGAGCAGTGTTAAAGCCGCGGAGCACAGTTAACTTTGTATCTGAATATCGCCCTCAAGTAAACAAAACACATATGAAATCCATATGCGATATTTCATCGAGTAGCCTTTGTAGAATATAACTGGAGCAGTTACGATTATCTCAACTTTCCTTCAGAACTGAACCAGTTTTAGTGTAATGGCCACAAAAGTGTTGCTGTGAATTCTGAACTCTATCCACCATAGGCTGTACAAAAATCCGAAGTTCAGCAAGTTGACGCTGTTATTGTTGCTAAATCTAACTGTTGTGAATGCGTGTTCGTAATTCTTCAATTGCAGACACAGACACACGCGAAGAGACACAGGAAAATAACATAGAAAGACAGGTACATGCCTAAGGTTCAATTTTATCCTTATCGCACAGATTGGCTCGTGGGACAACACCCCGATATTTGGCATTTTGTTCCCCTGTTGCTCACATGTCCTTTGTAAAACATTGCGAACTTATACGCATCTAAATCCTTCATTCAGGGATCAAATGTATCCATAACTTCCAATCATTGTACGAAATCACACACTTTAAATTGCTAGCTGTAAATCTGTCCTTAATTCCCACTCTAACGTCAGAAACAGAAATTAGAAGTTAGCAGCCATATTAGTTCTTTGTTATTCAAATGAGTTGCCTCCTCTCCTGAAGACATAAATATAGGCTGTAGCGCTACAAGTACAGCGTGCCTAAATGTGTGCGTTGGCAAAATATATCCCTCCAATGCATTGAACACTAACGTATGCCAACCAGAGAAAACTCACCTGGATTTGAAAAAAAAATCCAGGCTGAGTGGGATTCGAACCCACGACCTTCGGGTATCTAGACCGCCGCTCTACCAACTAAGCTATCAGCCCGTTGGGATTGGTGTGTGGGTCGAATATTCCTACCATGTAAACTGACTACTGAGAAACTCAGAGCGAAGATTTCTGGTTTCGATTCAATATATGAATCATCTCTCGAAACTTGGAACTCTCGAAACTTGAACTTTTAAGGTGACTCATGCGAAAGTCAGAGCGCATTTCGCGAAAATATACTCGGCGCTATGAACGTCAATCTTGGGGAATATAAGCAGGTATTTTTTGGAAATATGTGCGCATTATCTGATCTCCATTAGCGTGTATTTTAAATAAGCTTTAAAATGAGGTATCACTTGTTAAGATGCGACTTTTTTTCGCGAATTTATGCCATTTTAACGAAAAATGCCATAAAGATGTTTCGTAACCTTAAACACCATCTTTCCTGTAATTTTTTCCCACTAGATATGTTTTCTGGTTTAACCGCCACCATAGTCTTCCAGCGGCGTATGGCGTATTACGTATTTCAGATGTACATTCCATGCGTGTGTATCACCGCCATCTCTTGGGTCAGCTTTTGGATCTCCCACGAGGCGGTGCCCGCAAGGGTGGCCCTCAGTATCACTACGGTCTTGACCATCAGCTACATGCGGGGCTCAGTTAACGCCAACATGCCGCGGGTCTCCTATCTCAAAAGTATTGACTACTTCCTCCTTGGCTCTTCGTATTTATATTCATGACTCTGATCGAATACGTTCTTGTACTTAAGCACTCAAGGAAGCTTAAGTTCAAGTCCGAACTTAAAAGCCGCACACCATCACCGGATAGCAATGGAGACTCAGTAAGTTAACCGTCAAAATGCTGTTGTCTAGTGGGTTAATCAAATAGGTGTTGCAATGTTCATTTCAATTCAATAGGCCTTATAACTGTTTCCGCCGCCATTTTGTTGAGTAGGCAAGTACAAAATCCCACATAAACTCTGCAAATGCGAAGTGAAATCGTTGCGGCACAATATTGTACATATCAACAAAATACTTAGCGTAAAGTATAATTGCCCAAACAATCGATCTACTAAATTTCAGCTTCCTACGCTTTCTCTAAAGCGAGCGATTGTAGTTTTTAGTTTCCCGCATCTACCCTGTATTTTTGACAGGCGTTTTACGCATCGATGCACATAGATTTTACAGTATGAATAATTATGACGCAATTCCTCAATTCATACAGTAGCTATAACCTCCAAACTTTGCAGGTAAACTGTAACAGTCACTATCTCAATGCGATGATTAATATTTTGTCGATAATTTTTGATATTTTCACAATGATTTCACTTTGCAGTGTTTATGTCGTTTATGTGGGGTTTTGAACTTCTTGCCTACTCAACAAAATGGCGGTGGAAACCGTGATGGGGTAGCATTAACCTAGGATTCATATTTATATTTATATAACACTTTTCAGCACACTTGGTCCTATATGTGATGATTTCCAGTTAAGTAATTATTGTTTTTAATATGCTTTCGTAGGAGAAGAAGCCCATGCTAGTGACTGTATCTGTTGGAAACAAGAGCTTTAATTTTAAAAGTTCCCTTGAAGACCTTGAAAACGGTAAGGCAGTCGAACTGCACGAGAGGCCAAGAAAGTTGAACTTGTTGACCAGGAACAAACCGTTCTCGTATCGTGGAAGAGGATCCATCGGTTCACCGGCCAGAGGCACTCGCAGCACACGCCTTATCGCTGCCATTCGGCGCTCACTCTGCCCCGAGTTTGGAGTCCACTGGATGGACAAATACAGTCGTTACTTCTTCCCGATTGGCTATGGCGCATTCTTGGCAGTGTACTTTACTATATACACAACTGCTTACAACAGAACTTGACGGCTCAGGCAGACACATCAAGGCCATTGCATGAAATACGTTTAAAGGAGCTCCCTTGCACCCAGCCGTGCAGCTCGTTAATTCTCGCGTACTCTTTGTAACCACCGAGTTAACGGTTACCTTTTTCAGTAAGCGGTAGTCACCTGTGCAAGTTCTTACCTACCAATAGTAGCCAGAGTTAGAAAACGGTTAAACCGATTATAGTCTCCGGATTAGAAAAAAATTTCTAGGAAATTGCGCATTTAAGGCTAAAGCCCCAATTGTTTGCCAGGTGATAGTCTTCGATCAATGTATTTAAATCGTAGATATGAACCCAAGCTAGAATTCTTTCGTAGCGAATGCTAGGGAAGTTTTAGAGTGAACAATTGTTTTGCTCAATAGCAGCCATTTTGAATGCTTTGTTATTCATGAGGTTTAGAGCTCTTAGCTTTGCTAACTTTCTCCAGACTGCGCAGCCATAGCAGTTCAGCTGGGTTGAACGTCGCCTTAGAGTTTTGGGTGATATTAAATGCAGCCAGTTTATTGGCCAGGGAATGTTTATCATTTATATTGTAAAACAATCGCCTGAAATGTTTCAAGAATGACCAACAAAATTCTAAAAAAGATCGAGATAATTGGTACCTCATAAGTTTGTCTACGAATAAAATTTAGCGTGGCTCCATATCTTATCTTCGATAAACTACTGAAGACTATTGACATGCAAATTTGCCAAAATGCGCGGTTTTTTTTGCTAATCCGCCGGACTATTACTTTTATTTAAGTCAACTATGTCGGGTTACACGCAGAATGGTGCATCTAGTAAATGAAACAAAAACAAGTAATCCAATTAAGCCAGTTGATTTAGGCTGCATTCATTATGTATACTACAGGGGGGCAGAGGATTTTGAGGGGGGATCTTAAAATTTAGGAACTGGAAAAGGGGGGATGTCAAGATTTTTTCATTACATGAAGGGGGATGCATATTTTTCTTGAGGTATTATATATATTTAAGAGAAAGGTTGTGCAGTTTGATAGTAAATGAAGGAAGGCTCAATTGTTGAACACCGAGTTTGAACCTCCCGAAGAAATATCACTTGCACTAATATTCTCGTGTATTTACCCTCTTTCAACTGATATGTTGAAAAAAGCTTCGTGCTTTGCGCGCATAAAGAATGATAAACTTAAAAAATCGTAAAAGGCCTTCTTGTTTTACCACAATTCCTCGAGGTCCTTTTCGTTGACTATTGTCTGCCAGACAAAAACGCCTTTGGACTTTGATTAATAGTGTTGTAGGTTCATTGTCAAAATTGCTGCGCCCTTCGCGCGCACAACGGAAAACAAATCAAACACAAAATAATTAATGAATAATTAATAAGAACAACACAATAGAAACACAATAAGATTCACGGGACCGTAGCGTGTTGTAATTCTGATACAACCACTAGTGGTTGTTTTGCATAGCAACTTTCATGAAACATATCTTGAAGTTTCTCTGCCATATTTACAAGATTTTTAAAACTGCGGACACTAGAAGCGATGAACTTTTTAAGTAGTTTACAACATTCGCATCCGTGTTGTATCAGATGTACATCACTCGCGCTACGCGCTCGTGTTGTAAATCTGATACAACACGGCTGCTCATGTTGAAAACATTATTTGTATTTTACTCAATGCGCGCGAAGCGCGCCGCGACGCGATTTTGAAAACCTACGAGGTTAATGATATTCTTGTTTCTGGGAGATGAGAATCACGCTGAAGAAAAACATAAAAATTGTCAAAAATTAATCATGCCTAGTACGATTTTATAGTTTTTAAATACTACACCACAGTATACGCTTTTTATGAGCTTGACGCTGCACCAATTTTGGACACATCAGTTAAAAGTAATTAAACCTTAATACTCGTTGTAGATGGCGAGCGCGCAGCGCGAGCCGACCGAAAAAATCCCTTATTTATAAATACATCAGGTTCCCTAAAAACGGTAAATCAGGAGAGAGAGTTTGCCGGGTTTTTTTTTCGCCACCAGGTTTGCTTGCGCGATATTTTTTTCTAGGTCAGAGGCTCGCTCGAATTTTTTTTTGGGAATCAATCACCCCCCAATCAAGTATCAAATGGTCCGTCCCTAAGCATACTTTGGTTTGTCCCGGCGCCATGAAGCACTTATGGAATCAAATGCTCTACGAATTACGAATTATGGCGTCATTGATTATGGCGAGAATGCCATAAGAATCGCTTTGATTTTGCTCCATTTGGACAACACCAAATGCTTTATAATGGAAAACGTTTAATTGAGGTAGCGTCCAGAATATAGTATAATTTTTTCTCAGCAATTGTGTAATAAAACAAAGCTGTGACAATTAATGAATATATGACAATTAAGCCTAATTTCCATAAGTCTTATCTGTCGTATCTGTCGTATCTGTCAGCCGTGAAACAAAAGAATAATTCCAATTTCCATTGTTTCACGGTCGACTGATGCGACAGATACGACAGATAATAAGACTATATGGAAACCAGGCCTTAATGGCTGCATGATGTTCAATAAAGTTCGATACAAATTATGATGTGTAATTAATTCCATTAAGTTCACAGAAGTGTCAAGTTCTTCGTTCTTTCCGTATTGGTGCTGCAGTTGATGTTGCAGATTCAGACGCATAAAGTCCGTTGCGATCGGGCATTTTTAGTTTGACAACCGATGACGCTTTGATCCCAAAACTACTGAAACACGCATTCTTGCGCTCATCGCTTATAGTTTGAAGGATAAAAAAAAAACAGCATAGCGAGCACGTTTAAGAGTTGAGCTATTGCATACCAGCAATTGAAATTACGAACACGCATTCACAACAGTTATAGCGACAAGAAAAGCGTCGACTTGCTGAACTTCGGATTTGTTGTACAGCATTTGGTGAACAAAGTTCAGACCTGAAATTCACAGCAAGACTTTTACCCTAAAACTGAGGAAAATTAGAAGTCACAACTCTTTTGCTTTGGCGAAATTTTGAACCGAACTAAACACGCGCTGTTTTTAGCATGGCTAGCTGACAACAGCGCACTGTGATCATGTTTTTATCTGATTATCGCACAATCGAGCAAACATAGTTAAAATCGACGTTTTGGTAGAATATATAATTTATTTTTATTTTTTTTGTACAGGCTGTTAAGGAAAGAGTTCAGAGCTGAGATTTACAGTAAAGCTTCAGTTACTATTCTCGTCTAACTGAAGAAAATTTGAAATTATAACCCCTTTGCTTTGTTAAAATTTTGAAGGGAACTGGACACGCGGCGCTGTTTTGAGCAGTGTTAAAGCCGCGGAGCACAGTTAACTTTGTATCTGAATATCGCCCTCAAGTAAACAAAACACATATGAAATCCATATGCGATATTTCATCGAGTAGCCTTTGTAGAATATAACTGGAGCAGTTACGATTATCTCAACTTTCCTTCAGAACTGAACCAGTTTTAGTGTAATGGCCACAAAAGTGTTGCTGTGAATTCTGAACTCTATCCACCATAGGCTGTACAAAAATCCGAAGTTCAGCAAGTTGACGCTGTTATTGTTGCTAAATCTAACTGTTGTGAATGCGTGTTCGTAATTCTTCAATTGCAGACACAGACACACGCGAAGAGACACAGGAAAATAACATAGAAAGACAGGTACATGCCTAAGGTTCAATTTTATCCTTATCGCACAGATTGGCTCGTGGGACAACACCCCGATATTTGGCATTTTGTTCCCCTGTTGCTCACATGTCCTTTGTAAAACATTGCGAACTTATACGCATCTAAATCCTTCATTCAGGGATCAAATGTATCCATAACTTCCAATCATTGTACGAAATCACACACTTTAAATTGCTAGCTGTAAATCTGTCCTTAATTCCCACTCTAACGTCAGAAACAGAAATTAGAAGTTAGCAGCCATATTAGTTCTTTGTTATTCAAATGAGTTGCCTCCTCTCCTGAAGACATAAATATAGGCTGTAGCGCTACAAGTACAGCGTGCCTAAATGTGTGCGTTGGCAAAATATATCCCTCCAATGCATTGAACACTAACGTATGCCAACCAGAGAAAACTCACCTGGATTTGAAAAAAAAAATCCAGGCTGAGTGGGATTCGAACCCACGACCTTCGGGTATCTAGACCGCCGCTCTACCAACTAAGCTATCAGCCCGTTGGGATTGGTGTGTGGGTCGAATATTCCTACCATGTAAACTGACTACTGAGAAACTCAGAGCGAAGATTTCTGGTTTCGATTCAATATATGAATCATCTCTCGAAACTTGGAACTCTCGAAACTTGAACTTTTAAGGTGACTCATGCGAAAGTCAGAGCGCATTTCGCGAAAATATACTCGGCGCTATGAACGTCAATCTTGGGGAATATAAGCAGGTATTTTTTGGAAATATGTGCGCATTATCTGATCTCCATTAGCGTGTATTTTAAATAAGCTTTAAAATGAGGTATCACTTGTTAAGATGCGACTTTTTTTCGCGAATTTATGCCATTTTAACGAAAAATGCCATAAAGATGTTTCGTAACCTTAAACACCATCTTTCCTGTAATTTTTTCCCACTAGATATGTTTTCTGGTTTAACCGCCACCATAGTCTTCCAGCGGCGTATGGCGTATTACGTATTTCAGATGTACATTCCATGCGTGTGTATCACCGCCATCTCTTGGGTCAGCTTTTGGATCTCCCACGAGGCGGTGCCCGCAAGGGTGGCCCTCAGTATCACTACGGTCTTGACCATCAGCTACATGCGGGGCTCAGTTAACGCCAACATGCCGCGGGTCTCCTATCTCAAAAGTATTGACTACTTCCTCCTTGGCTCTTCGTATTTATATTCATGACTCTGATCGAATACGTTCTTGTACTTAAGCACTCAAGGAAGCTTAAGTTCAAGTCCGAACTTAAAAGCCGCACACCATCACCGGATAGCAATGGAGACTCAGTAAGTTAACCGTCAAAATGCTGTTGTCTAGTGGGTTAATCAAATAGGTGTTGCAATGTTCATTTCAATTCAATAGGCCTTATAACTGTTTCCGCCGCCATTTTGTTGAGTAGGCAAGTACAAAATCCCACATAAACTCTGCAAATGCGAAGTGAAATCGTTGCGGCACAATATTGTACATATCAACAAAATACTTAGCGTAAAGTATAATTGCCCAAACAATCGATCTACTAAATTTCAGCTTCCTACGCTTTCTCTAAAGCGAGCGATTGTAGTTTTTAGTTTCCCGCATCTACCCTGTATTTTTGACAGGCGTTTTACGCATCGATGCACATAGATTTTACAGTATGAAAAATTATGACGCAATTCCTCAATTCATACAGTAGCTATAACCTCCAAACTTTGCAGGTAAACTGTAACAGTCACTATCTCAATGCGATGATTAATATTTTGTCGATAATTTTTGATATTTTCACAATGATTTCACTTTGCAGTGTTTATGTCGTTTATGTGGGGTTTTGAACTTCTTGCCTACTCAACAAAATGGCGGTGGAAACCGTGATGGGGTAGCATTAACCTAGGATTCATATTTATATTTATATAACACTTTTCAGCACACTTGGTCCTATATGTGATGATTTCCAGTTAAGTAATTATTGTTTTTAATATGCTTTCGTAGGAGAAGAAGCCCATGCTAGTGACTGTATCTGTTGGAAACAAGAGCTTTAATTTTAAAAGTTCCCTTGAAGACCTTGAAAACGGTAAGGCAGTCGAACTGCACGAGAGGCCAAGAAAGTTGAACTTGTTGACCAGGAACAAACCGTTCTCGTATCGTGGAAGAGGATCCATCGGTTCACCGGCCAGAGGCACTCGCAGCACACGCCTTATCGCTGCCATTCGGCGCTCACTCTGCCCCGAGTTTGGAGTCCACTGGATGGACAAATACAGTCGTTACTTCTTCCCGATTGGCTATGGCGCATTCTTGGCAGTGTACTTTACTATATACACAACTGCTTACAACAGAACTTGACGGCTCAGGCAGACACATCAAGGCCATTGCATGAAATACGTTTAAAGGAGCTCCCTTGCACCCAGCCGTGCAGCTCGTTAATTCTCGCGTACTCTTTGTAACCACCGAGTTAACGGTTACCTTTTTCAGTAAGCGGTAGTCACCTGTGCAAGTTCTTACCTACCAATAGTAGCCAGAGTTAGAAAACGGTTAAACCGATTATAGTCTCCGGATTAGAAAAAAATTTCTAGGAAATTGCGCATTTAAGGCTAAAGCCCCAATTGTTTGCCAGGTGATAGTCTTCGATCAATGTATTTAAATCGTAGATATGAACCCAAGCTAGAATTCTTTCGTAGCGAATGCTAGGGAAGTTTTAGAGTGAACAATTGTTTTGCTCAATAGCAGCCATTTTGAATGCTTTGTTATTCATGAGGTTTAGAGCTCTTAGCTTTGCTAACTTTCTCCAGACTGCGCAGCCATAGCAGTTCAGCTGGGTTGAACGTCGCCTTAGAGTTTTGGGTGATATTAAATGCAACCAGTTTATTGGCCAGGGAATGTTTATCATTTATATTGTAAAACAATCGCCTGAAATGTTTCAAGAATGACCAACAAAATTCTAAAAAAGATCGAGATAATTGGTACCTCATAAGTTTGTCTACGAATAAAATTTAGCGTGGCTCCATATCTTATCTTCGATAAACTACTGAAGACTATTGACATGCAAATTTGCCAAAATGCGCGGTTTTTTTTGCTAATCCGCCGGACTATTACTTTTATTTAAGTCAACTATGTCGGGTTACACGCAGAATGGTGCATCTAGTAAATGAAACAAAAACAAGTAATCCAATTAAGCCAGTTGATTTAGGCTGCATTCATTATGTATACTACAGGGGGGCAGAGGATTTTGAGGGGGGATCTTAAAATTTAGGAACTGGAAAAGGGGGGATGTCAAGATTTTTTCATTACATGAAGGGGGATGCATATTTTTCTTGAGGTATTATATATATTTAAGAGAAAGGTTGTGCAGTTTGATAGTAAATGAAGGAAGGCTCAATTGTTGAACACCGAGTTTGAACCTCCCGAAGAAATATCACTTGCACTAATATTCTCGTGTATTTACCCTCTTTCAACTGATATGTTGAAAAAAGCTTCGTGCTTTGCGCGCATAAAGAATGATAAACTTAAAAAATCGTAAAAGGCCTTCTTGTTTTACCACAATTCCTCGAGGTCCTTTTCGTTGACTATTGTCTGCCAGACAAAAACGCCTTTGGACTTTGATTAATAGTGTTGTAGGTTCATTGTCAAAATTGCTGCGCCCTTCGCGCGCACAACGGAAAACAAATCAAACACAAAATAATTAATGAATAATTAATAAGAACAACACAATAGAAACACAATAAGATTCACGGGACCGTAGCGTGTTGTAATTCTGATACAACCACTAGTGGTTGTTTTGCATAGCAACTTTCATGAAACATATCTTGAAGTTTCTCTGCCATATTTACAAGATTTTTAAAACTGCGGACACTAGAAGCGATGAACTTTTTAAGTAGTTTACAACATTCGCATCCGTGTTGTATCAGATGTACATCACTCGCGCTACGCGCTCGTGTTGTAAATCTGATACAACACGGCTGCTCATGTTGAAAACATTATTTGTATTTTACTCAATGCGCGCGAAGCGCGCCGCGACGCGATTTTGAAAACCTACGAGGTTAATGATATTCTTGTTTCTGGGAGATGAGAATCACGCTGAAGAAAAACATAAAAATTGTCAAAAATTAATCATGCCTAGTACGATTTTATAGTTTTTAAATACTACACCACAGTATACGCTTTTTATGAGCTTGACGCTGCACCAATTTTGGACACATCAGTTAAAAGTAATTAAACCTTAATACTCGTTGTAGATGGCGAGCGCGCAGCGCGAGCCGACCGAAAAAATCCCTTATTTATAAATACATCAGGTTCCCTAAAAACGGTAAATCAGGAGAGAGAGTTTGCCGGGTTTTTTTTCGCCACCAGGTTTGCTTGCGCGATATTTTTTTCTAGGTCAGAGGCTCGCTCGAATTTTTTTTTGGGAATCAATCACCCCCCAATCAAGTATCAAATGGTCCGTCCCTAAGCATACTTTGGTTTGTCCCGGCGCCATGAAGCACTTATGGAATCAAATGCTCTACGAATTACGAATTATGGCGTCATTGATTATGGCGAGAATGCCATAAGAATCGCTTTGATTTTGCTCCATTTGGACAACACCAAATGCTTTATAATGGAAAACGTTTAATTGAGGTAGCGTCCAGAATATAGTATAATTTTTTCTCAGCAATTGTGTAATAAAACAAAGCTGTGACAATTAATGAATATATGACAATTAAGCCTAATTTCCATAAGTCTTATCTGTCGTATCTGTCGTATCTGTCAGCCGTGAAACAAAAGAATAATTCCAATTTCCATTGTTTCACGGTCGACTGATGCGACAGATACGACAGATAATAAGACTATATGGAAACCAGGCCTTAATGGCTGCATGATGTTCAATAAAGTTCGATACAAATTATGATGTGTAATTAATTCCATTAAGTTCACAGAAGTGTCAAGTTCTTCGTTCTTTCCGTATTGGTGCTGCAGTTGATGTTGCAGATTCAGACGCATAAAGTCCGTTGCGATCGGGCATTTTTAGTTTGACAACCGATGACGCTTTGATCCCAAAACTACTGAAACACGCATTCTTGCGCTCATCGCTTATAGTTTGAAGGATAAAAAAAAAACAGCATAGCGAGCAAGTTTAAGAGTTGAGCTATTGCATACCAGCAATTGAAATTACGAACACGCATTCACAACAGTTATAGCGACAAGAAAAGCGTCGACTTGCTGAACTTCGGATTTGTTGTACAGCATTTGGTGAACAAAGTTCAGACCTGAAATTCACAGCAAGACTTTTACCCTAAAACTGAGGAAAATTAGAAGTCACAACTCTTTTGCTTTGGCGAAATTTTGAACCGAACTAAACACGCGCTGTTTTTAGCATGGCTAGCTGACAACAGCGCACTGTGATCATGTTTTTATCTGATTATCGCACAATCGAGCAAACATAGTTAAAATCGACGTTTTGGTAGAATATATAATTTATTTTTATTTTTTTTGTACAGGCTGTTAAGGAAAGAGTTCAGAGCTGAGATTTACAGTAAAGCTTCAGTTACTATTCTCGTCTAACTGAAGAAAATTTGAAATTATAACCCCTTTGCTTTGTTAAAATTTTGAAGGGAACTGGACACGCGGCGCTGTTTTGAGCAGTGTTAAAGCCGCGGAGCACAGTTAACTTTGTATCTGAATATCGCCCTCAAGTAAACAAAACACATATGAAATCCATATGCGATATTTCATCGAGTAGCCTTTGTAGAATATAACTGGAGCAGTTACGATTATCTCAACTTTCCTTGAGAACTGAACCAGTTTTAGTGTAATGGCCACAAAAGTGTTGCTGTGAATTCTGAACTCTATCCACCATAGGCTGTACAAAAATCCGAAGTTCAGCAAGTTGACGCTGTTATTGTTGCTAAATCTAACTGTTGTGAATGCGTGTTCGTAATTCTTCAATTGCAGACACAGACACACGCGAAGAGACACAGGAAAATAACATAGAAAGACAGGTACATGCCTAAGGTTCAATTTTATCCCTATCGCACAGATTGGCTCGTGGGACAACACCCCGATATTTGGCATTTTGTTCCCCTGTTGCTCACATGTCCTTTGTAAAACATTGCGAACTTATACGCATCTAAATCCTTCATTCAGGGATCAAATGTATCCATAACTTCCAATCATTGTACGAAATCACACACTTTAAATTGCTAGCTGTAAATCTGTCCTTAATTCCCACTCTAACGTCAGAAACAGAAATTAGAAGTTAGCAGCCATATTAGTTCTTTGTTATTCAAATGAGTTGCCTCCTCTCCTGAAGACATAAATATAGGCTGTAGCGCTACAAGTACAGCGTGCCTAAATGTGTGCGTTGGCAAAATATATCCCTCCAATGCATTGAACACTAACGTATGCCAACCAGAGAAAACTCACCTGGATTTGAAAAAAAAATTCAGGCTGAGTGGGATTCGAACCCAAGACCTTCGGGTATCTAGACCGCCGCTCTACCAACTAAGCTATCAGCCCGTTGGGATTGGTGTGTGGGTCGAATATTCCTACCATGTAAACTGACTACTGAGAAACTCAGAGCGAAGATTTCTGGTTTCGATTCAATATATGAATCATCTCTCGAAACTTGGAACTCTCGAAACTTGAACTTTTAAGGCGACTCATGCGAAAGTCAGAGCGCATTTCGCGAAAATATATTATTTTCGTCTAAAAATATACTCGGCGCTATGAACGTCAATCTTGGGAAATATAAGCAGGTATTTTTTGGCAATATGTGCGCATTATCTGATCTCCATTAGCGTGTATTTTAAATAAGCTTTAAAATGAGGTATCACTTGTTAAGATGCGACTTTTTTTCGCGAATTTATGCCATTTTAACGAAAAATGCCATAAAGATGTTTCGTAACCTTAAACACCATCTTTCCTGTAATTTTTTCCCACTAGATATGTTTTCTGGTTTAACCGCCACCATAGTCTTCCAGCGGCGTATGGCCTATTACGTATTTCAGATGTACATTCCATGCGTGTGTATCACCGCCATCTCTTGGGTCAGCTTTTGGATCTCCCACGAGGCGGTGCCCGCAAGGGTGGCCCTCAGTATCACTACGGTCTTGACCATCAGCTACATGCGGGGCTCAGTTAACGCCAACATGCCGCGGGTCTCCTATCTCAAAAGTATTGACTACTTCCTCCTTGGCTCCTTCGTATTTATATTCATGACTCTGATCGAATACGTTCTTGTACTTAAGCACTCAAGGAAGCTTAAGTTCAAGTCCGAACGTAAAAGCCGCACACCATCACCGGATAGCAATGGAGACTCAGTAAGTTAACCGTCAAAATGCTGTTGTCTAGTGGGTTAATCAAATAGGTGTTGCAATGTTCATTTCAATTCAATAGGCCTTATAACTGTTTCCGCCGCCATTTTGTTGAGTAGGCAAGTACAAAATACCACATAAACTCTGCAAATGCGAAGTGAAATCGTTGCGGCACAATATTGTACATATCAACAAAATACTTAGCGTAAAGTATAATTGCCCAAACAATCGATCTACTAAATTTCAGCTTCCTACGCTTTCTCTAAAGCGAGCGATTGTAGTTTTTAGTTTCCCGCATCTACCCTGTATTTTGACAGGCGTTTTACGCATCGATGCACATAGATTTTACAGGCATCAGTATGAATAATTATGACGCAATTCCCCTATTCATACAGTAGCTATAACCTCCAAACTTTGCAGGTAAACTGTAACAGTCACTATCTCAATGCGATGATTAATATTTTGTCGATAATTTTTGATATTTTCACAATGATTTCACTTTGCAGTGTTTATGTCGTTTATGTGGGGTTTTGAACTTCTTGCCTACTCAACAAAATGGCGGTGGAAACCGTGATGGGGTAGCATTAACCTAGGATTCATATTTATATTTATATAACACTTTTCAGCACACTTGGTCCTATATGTGATGATTTCCAGTTAAGTAATTATTGTTTTTAATATGCTTTTGTAGGAGAAGAAGCCCATGCTAGTGACTGTATCTGTTGGAAACAAGAGCTATAATTTTAAAAGTTCCCTTGAAGACCTTGAAAACGGTAAGGCAGTCGAACTGCACGAGAGGCCAAGAAAGTTGAACTTGTTGACCAGGAACAAACCGTTCTCGTATCGTGGAAGAGGATCCATCGGTTCACCGGCCAGAGGCACTCGCAGCACACGCCTTATCACTGCCATTCGGCGCTCACTCTGCCCCGAGTTTGAAGTCCACTGGATGGACAAATACAGTCGTTACTTCTTCCCGATTGGCTATGGCGCATTCTTGGCAGTGTACTTTACTATATACACAACTGCTTACAACAGAACTTGACGGCTCAGGCAGACACATCAAGACCATTGCATGAAATACGTTTAAAGGAGCTCCCTTGCACCCAGCCGTGCAACTCGTTAATTCTCGCGTACTCTTTGTAACCACCGAGTTAACGGTTACCTTTTTCAGTAAGCGGTAGTCACCTGTGCAAGTTTTTACCTACCAATAGTAGCCAGAGTTAGAAAACGGTTAAACCGATTATAGTCTCCGGATTAGAAAAAATTTTCTAGGAAATTGCGCATTTAAGGCTAAAGCCCCAATTGTTTGCCAGGTGACAGTCTTCGATCAATGTATTTAAATCGTAGATATGAAGCCAAGCTAGAATTCTTTCGTAGCGAAAGCTAGGGAAGTTTTAGAGTGAACAATTGTTTTGCTCAATAGCAGCCATTTTGAATGCTTTGTTATTCATGAGGTTTAGAGCCTTTAGCTTTGCTAACTTTCTCCAGACTGCGCAGCCATAGCAGTTCAGCTGGGTTGAACGTCGCCTTAGAGTTTTGGGTGATAATATATAGATTTAGGCAATGCCTAAAAGCGGAGCTCGAATAATTACTGACATACCAGCATTACTGTCATCGCGGTATCGACTTTTCTAGTTTGATGACGTCATCGATGACGTAATGCCACGTGATCTTGGTGGTGCATCCCCTTGCCTCCAAAAAACTTAATCCAAGTTTGGTCTCCTAGCAATTTTCCCTTCACGAGAATGAATTTTCCAGTTTTGATGACGTCATCTATGACGTCATACCGCATGACGTTGGTGGTGCTCCCCCTTTCCTCAAAATAAGTTTGGTCACCTAGCGATGTTACCTTCTTGAGATATTGACTTCTCTAGTTTTGATGACGTCATCGATGACGTCATGCCACGTGACCTTGGTGGTGCACCTCCCTTACCTCTAAGATAACTTTACCCAAGTTTGGTCACCTAGCGATGTTACCTTCTTGAGATATTGACTTCTCTATTTTTTGATGACGTCATCGATGACGTCATGCCACGTGACCTTGGTGGTGCACCCTTTTGCCTCCAAGATAACTTTTCCCAAGTTTGGTCACGTAGCGATGTTACCTTCTTTAGATATTGACTTCTCTAGTTTTGATGACGTCATGCCACGTGACCTTGGTGGTGCACCCCCCTTGCCTCCAAGATAACTTTTCCCAAGTTTGGTCACCTAGCGATATTACCTTCTTGAAATATTGACTTCTCTAGTTTTGATGACGTCATCGATGACGTCATCCCACTTGACCTTGGTGGTGCACCTCCCTTACCTCTAAGATAACTTTACCAAAGTTTGGCCACCTAGCGATGTTACCTTCTTTAGATATTGACTTCTCTAGTTTTGATGACGTCATCGATGACGTCATCCCACTTGACCTTGGTGGTGCACCCCCCTTACCTCCAAGATAACTTTACCCAAGTTTGGTCACCTAGCGATGTTGCCTTCTTGAGATATTGATTTCTCTATTTTTGATGACGTCATCGATTACGTCATGTGGCGTGACCTTGGTGTTGCACCACCCCTTACCTCCAAGATGACTTTACCCAAGTTTGGTCACCTAACGATGTTGCCTTCTTGAGATATTGACTTTTCTAGTTTTGATGACGTCATCGATGACGTCATGCCACGTGACCTTGGTGGTGCACCCTCATTGCCTCCAGGATAACTTTACCCAAGTTTGGTCACCTAGCGATGTTACCTTCTTGAAATATTGACTTCTCTATTTTTTATGACGTCATCGATGACGTCATCCGACTTGACCCCCCTTACCTCCAAGATAACTTCACCCAAGTTTGGTCACCTAGCGATGTTGCCTTCTTGAGATATTGATTTCTCTATTTTTGATGACGTCATCGATGACGTCATGCCGCGTGACCTAGGTGGTGCACCCCCCTTTCTTCTAACATAACTTTAATGAACCCAATGTTGGTCAGCTAGCGCCGGGCCGGAGCTCCGTTAAAACTAAACACGAAGGCGACAAAAATAGAAGCGAACGCGCGCGTGTGCGTTCTTGCCTATTTTCCTGCCTGAAATTGGGATGCCTGTGTGCCGGGCGGACACACACACAAACACACGCACGCACACACGGAATTACACTATACGTTTTATTCAGGAATGAAAAGAAAAAAATCATATCTCCATAAGGAAAGCCCCAATAACGACCAAACTTGGCAAAAGTTGTCTTTAGATTCACACCTGTCTATTGTCAAAGTCACTTGACATGACGTCACTGTTTACGTCATTGAAATTGACAAAAACCTCTGAAACCACTCAAAAGCGACTTGATGGTTATACGTCTGAATTCTGATACCACTTTTCCTTATGTATGGTGCTCCGCTCAGGAGCTCCGCTATTAAATGCAACCAGTTTATTGGCCAGGGAATGTTTATCATTTATATTGTAAAACAATCGCCTGAAATGTTTCAAGAATGACCAACAAAATTCTAAAAAGATCGAGATAATTGGTACCTCATAAGTTTGTCTACGAATAAAATTTAGCGTGGCTCCATATCTTATCTTCGATAAACTACTGAAGACTATTGACATGCAAATTTGCCAAAATGCGCGGTTTTTTTTGCTAATCCGCCGGACTATTACTTTTATTTAAGTCAACTATGTCGGGTTACACGCAGAATGGTGCATCTAGTAAATGAAACAAAAACAAGTAATCCAATTAAGCCAGTTGATTTAGGCTGCATTCATTATGTATACTACACGGGGGGCAGAGGATTTTGAGGGGGGATCTTAAAATTTAGGAACTGGAAAAGGGGGGATGTCAAGATTTTTCATTACATGAAGGGGGATGCATATTTTTCTTGAGGTATTATATATATTTAAGAGAAAGGAAACTAATAGTTGTAACTAATTTGCATAGCAACTTTCATGAAACATATCTTGAAGTTTCTCTGCCAAATTTACAAGATTTTTAAAACTGCGGACACTAGAAGCGATGAACTTTTTAAGTAGTTTACAACATTCGCATCCGTGTTGTATCAGATCTACATCACTCGCGCTACGCGCTCGTGTTGTAAATCTGATACAACACGGCTACTCATGTTGAAACATTACTTGTATTTTACTCAATGCGCGCGAAGCGCGCCGCGACGCGATTTTGAAAACCTACGAGGTTAATGATATTATGATAATGATAATGATATAAGTCTTATCTGTCGTATCTGTCGTATCTGTCAGCCGTGAAACAAAAGAATAATTCCAATTTCCATTGTTTCACGGTCGACTGATGCGACAGATACGACAGATAATAAGACTATATGGAAACCAGGCCTTAATGGCTGCATGATGTTCAATAAAGTTCGATACAAACTATGATGTGTAATTAATTCCATTAAGTTCACAGAAGTGTCAAGTTCTTCGTTCTTTCCGTATTGGTGCTGCAGTTGATGTTGCAGATTCAGACGCATAAAGTCCGTTGCGATCGGGCATTTTTAGTTTGACAACCGATGACGCTTTGATCCCAAAACTACTGAAACACACATTCTTGCGCTTATCGCTTATAGTTTGAAGGATAAAAAAACAGCATAGCGAGCAAGTTTAAGAGTTGAGCTATTGCATACCAGCAATTGAAATTACGAACACGCATTCACAACAGTTATAGCGACAAGAAAAGCGTCGACTTGCTGAACTTCGGATTTGTTGTACAGCATTTGGTGAACAAAGTTCAGACCTGAAATTCACAGCAAGACTTTTACCCTAAAACTGAGGAAAATTAGAAGTCACAACTCTTTTGCTTTGGCGAAATTTTGAACCGAACTAAACAAGCGCTGTTTTTAGCATGGCTAGCTGACAACAGCGCACTGTGATCATGTTTTTATCTGATTATCGCACAATCGAGCAAACATAGTTAAAATCGACGTTTTGGTAGAA
Organism: Scolanthus callimorphus; assembly: GCA_033964015.1. Taxonomy (NCBI): domain Eukaryota; kingdom Metazoa; phylum Cnidaria; class Anthozoa; order Actiniaria; family Edwardsiidae; genus Scolanthus; species Scolanthus callimorphus. The sequence continues at coordinate 17,157,558 of CM066912.1, read as the reverse complement.
TATATAATTTATTTTTATTTTTTTTGTACAGGCTGTTAAGGAAAGAGTTCAGAGCTGAGATTTACAGTAAAGCTTCAGTTACTATTCTCGTCTAACTGAAAAATTTGAAATTATAATCCCTTTGCTTTGTTAAAATTTTGAAGGGAACTGGACACGCGGCGCTGTTTTGAGCAGTGTTAAAGCCGCGGAGCACAGTTAACTTTGTATCTGAATATCGCCCTCAAGTAAACAAAACACATATGAAATCCATATGCGATATTTCATCGAGTAGCCTTTGTAGAATATAACTGGAGCAGTTACGATTATCTCAACTTTCCTTGAGAACTGAACCAGTTTTAGTGTAATGGCCACAAAAGTGTTGCTGTGAATTTATTCAGTTCTGAACTCTATCCACCATAGGCTGTACAAAAATCCGAAGTTCAGCAAGTTGACGCGTGTTCGTAATTCTTCAATTGCTGACTATGCGATAGCTTACCTCGCTATGCTGTCTTTTATCCTTCAAAATACAAGCGATAAGCGCAGTAATTTCATTTGCGTGTTTCAGTATTTTTTGGATCAAAGCGTCATCGGTTTTCTAGCTAAAAATGCCCGATGGCAAGAGACAATCTTTATGCAAATCTGCAACAAAGGGTCCGTAGACTGATTCTTGGTTTTCACTGAATTACAGTCAATTTCACATAACTTTTGACGAAAATGTTCCGAAGTTCGTTCGGAAGTTGTGAACTTCGCGCCGAAGTTGCGAACTTCGTTGCGAATTTCCCAACCGTGTCCGAGGTGAAGTTGGGAACTTCAGAGGTTCGTAAGTTCGCGAAACCTACAACATGAATGTCTTTACCAGACATGGTAAAGCAATTCCTATTCCCGCAAGAGAGAAAATTGTTGAGCTTTGGCTCGAGGGAATAGGATTGACCAGCATTGGTTCGGAACTGAATATTTCCAAGCAAACAGTCAGCAACATTGTGAACAACTTCTTGAGTAGGGGAGATTTCGAAGCAAGGAAAGGAGGCAACAAGACGCGTTCTGCAAGAACTGAAGACGTAAACTATTATGTTAGTAGTATGTTATAGGGATATACACTACCAATATATACACTACCAATATATACACTACCAATTTATACACTACCAATTTATACACTACCAATTTATACACTACCAATTTATACACTACCAATTTATACACTACAACTTTATACACTACCAATTTATACACTACAACTTTATACACTACAACTTTATACACTACAACTTTATACACTACAACTTTATCTATAAAAGCTGGTGTGTGAGCGATGTGAGGTATTCACAAAGATGCGCGGAACTCAATTTGAGCAAGAATGGAAGTTGCAATGGGAGATGGAGCATTTTACTCGAAGTTTGATGCACTATTGTGTACATTATAATGGTCGTATTGGATGTCCATTCTTGTTGACGAGCCATTTGACGCCAAAAGATTATGTGATTTTGCTTGGCGAAGTGTTTCTTGCCGATTTTGTATCGGTAGGATGTCTTCATGGTTTATCTTGTCATCGATGCATCAAGAACGTTGTGTCAAAGCTTGAGGTCCTGCGTATGGAGAGAGTGAACGTGGAAGAAGAGAAAACATTGTTCATGGGTCATGCAAAGAAATGGCATGCTCAGGAGATGTATTATTGGGATCGTACGTTGTACCTGTTCCGTTTAGCGGATTACGTGGCGCGATGGGTTCTACGTCAAGGTGAAGCAGCTGAGACAGAGTACTGTAAGAGAGTGAGAAAAGTGAAGGAGGGAGAAGGAGGAGGTGAAGAAGAGATTAAGGACATTCCTTTTGTGGCAGCGGATTTGTGGAAAGAAGTGGTGCAGTTGGCCAAGACAGCGGTGTGTTACGTCGAGGATGAATTTGGTGGTATGACTGTGGAACACGTTGATGGTGATAGAAATGAGAAGACGTACGAGATCCTTGAAGTTGGAGAACAGTTTCAAAGCATGCTTGGAAGTGCAGCCGAAGCGATGGCGGTACGGGAGCGTCTTAAACTGAAAGAGTCACATCAAAACCAGATGCGTAAATACAATCAGAGTTAAACGAAAGTGGCGAGACTGTGATGAGTCAGTTGGTGACAGGGATCTTTTACGAGGTGTGTGATAATTTGGCGCAGCCCTTATGGAGAGCAGCGTACCACAAACGTCACGGCACTAATCCAGACTTGAGCTCATGGCTCACCTACTTTAAGGGAGATGACAAAATGTGTATTTGTGGGATGACTTCTCTCCGGAGCTCCTACAGCAACTGCAAAAAGCTATATCTCCACGCATGATTTTACCAGGCCTGCTGAAAGAGTTACATCGATTGGGTTGTCGTGTTGTACGTAATACCAGCTCAATTCGTCGCGCCGGTATGGACACGTTAACAGCGTTGATGTCCCAAGGGCATAACATGCTTCGTGTCAAGATGGAGGAATGGTACAAGATGGCAGGTATAAGACACGAGAAGAAGGAGGAGGAAAAGGTGAAAATACCTCTGACCAACCCTGAGAAAGAGGACGTCGAGGGAATGGATGATCGTGGAGTGTATCTTGCTATGTTATCACGTACGATCGTCGACAAAGCACATGCCGGCTTTTCCTTCGTGGGTGGGTTTACACCGTCATCACCTCCAGCCACCACCACTTCCTTTGGTGGATTTGCAACATCACTGCCCGACAAAAAGAAAGTGGAATGGAGTAAAGTGACCAAAGAGAACTGGGGACGATACTTGCGCGAAGCTATGAAGGAAGTGGTCTACGTGTAGGATGACGTAGCAGGGGGATGGGGTAGGGGGTATACCATTCAAGCGCTGCATATAACCCTGTTTTCAGCCTCATCCCAGTACCAGCATCTGATCGTGGATACGCGCAAGGTGTTAGACAGTCAGTATACAGATCCACGCAAGGCATATCTCATGCGCAGGGATGGTACCTTCTGGAAGAACCTGTACACTCACGATGGACACCTCGTGGACAAAGAGTGGAGTAAATACATCTATCCTGTAGGGATGGACTTTCGAAGACGTCCTATTGATGGACTCTTTTGAGGGGTGTGAGATACCCACCCATCTCCCCCTTCTTCGAGATAAAACAAACTGAACATGAGAGACTTATTATTATTGTAAGGGGAGGACTTATAAGTCCTACTTATTTACCCCTTTTATTATGATGCTTTGTATTTGCGTGCGCAAGAGTTCAATAAAGACACATTGTTTAAAGTAACAACAACTTTGTTTCCAACTTTTGTTTTACAACAACAACAAACTCTGGAGAACAGTGTAATAGAATTAAATATTCTTATGGAAATTGTTCCATGGGTTTACATTTGGTTGTGAAGGTAAAAAATCTGGGTCCTTATTATCCTGACGTTCTTCAATGTATTGAAGTCTAGCCTCTGCCATTTCATCATCATCATCATCATCATCTAAATAGTCTATAAAGTCCCCCGCTACAGGCTGATTTAGTTCCCACATGGGTTCCATCATACTATCATCAGAGTCCTGCTGGTGGGTGTAAGTGGACGAGGATCATCATCATCAGAGTTGTTTCCTGAGTCATCGTTATCATCAGAGTCCTGTTCTATGTAGGGATTGATTAGGCGGGATCATCATCATCATCAGCAGCAGTAACAGCATCAGCAGCAGCAGCAGCAGCAGCAGCAGCGTAATCATCGTTAAACCCAATGGGCACAAATTCATGATCATTGCGTAGGCGTATAAGATCTTCTAACGTCGGGGGTTCATGCAGCCTGGAGCGCATCCACTTGAGCTCTGAGGATCTGTAGTTGTTCCTCCGTTATATCATAAGCAGCAGTATAAGCAGCAGTAGTATCGTCTATTTCAATTTTAGTTTCCCTCCTTGTTTGTTTTCCGCGGCAGTACGGGCAGCTAGGGTTGGTTCTCGGACATCTGGCATGCCACTGACTCAAACATTGAAAATGGCACGGTGCCTTACAACATTCTGTAATTTCTATGAGATCTTCCCATTCTTCTTGACAAATAACACAAATAACACTGTCCTCCATAGTTTGTTGTTTGGGTCTCAAGGGCCAAACTAAAAAAAACCGAGGGATCGACGGCGCGCCCGCTCTTTATATACACTTTCGGAATGACGTCATCAAAATACTGTACTCTGATTGGTGGATCTATGTTTAAAGGGCCTCTTCTGTTTTTTTCGGTGGTAAGTTCCTATTTAATATGTGGGGGAAATACCCACCCCCCTCCCCCCATAGGAATAGATTGTTGATCCATGTTTAGGGTTTCACAATGAAAAAGATTAAGGGTGGGGGAGATACCCACCCCTCTCCCCCCTCGTAGATTATTGAGCCATGTCTATAATGGTATATAGGAATATAAATATTAAGGGGGTGTGTGGGGGAGATACCCACCCATCTCCTCCTCGTACATTGTTGATCCATGTCTATAATGGTATATAGGAATATAAATATTAAGGGGGTGTGGGGGATATACCCACCCATCTCCCCCACATATTTTTTATAGCGGATTTACCACCGAGGAAACAGAGGAGACCCTTTAAACATGGATCCACCAATCAGAGTACAGTATTTTGATGACGTCATTCAGAAAGTGTATATAAAGAGTGCGCTGAAGCCGATCATCTTCACTTTCGCAAAGCTCTCGACACGTTACAAGAAAAAGAAGAAGAAGAGATATTTTATGGACAGTTTCTTAATGTCGCTTGCAAAAGCATTCGGGACAGCACTTGGGACTACACTTGGTATTGGACTAGGTTTTTCAATAATATTCTCGCAAGCAGCGCCTGCTGTACACCCAATTCACGATGATGACGACGACAGCAATTTATCCAACAGCATGGAAAGCAAAGAATCACCATTGCTTTGATTGTGCCGTAGATACATTGATGGACATCAAAGCCATTATTGACTTTGATGGTTACTACGTAAAGAAAGAATTTTGGTGCAAGGAGGCTGGAATTATCTTTGATGATGATGAGGATGTCAAGGGACAGCACTTTACGTTTCCGATCAAATTTAAAGAACTGAAAGATGCAAAAGACTTTCCAGGTGCCAAGAAAGCTTATATGATACACCGTCTACGATTTGACTTCACGTGGAAACACTCGTTGCCCTACACGGAACTGGACCAAGTGGTGCAAGACTGGTGCAAGAAAGACCTTAAGTCAAATGGTACTATCGCGTACAAGGGAGGATGTCACGAGAAGCGATTGCTGGACAGACTCAATATTCCTAATGTCAATTTGGAGGATTATGGATGCCCCAAGTTTGATGTTCTTTTCAATCAATATGCTCAAGAAGATGATATGAACTTTTTATTTGAAATGTCTGCTTCAAGTTGTGGTTTTCACATACTATCCTCCGTGGGTACAGCCTATCGTTGCCCACGTGTTGAGGTAACTGTATTCTGGAAATAGCTGAAACAAATACGCTACAAAGTGTAAGAACTCTTTTTTATTAATAATACAAGGACATTTAAGTTAACTGTTATATAAACTTCGTCTTTGTCTTCTTCTTCTTCTTCTTGTAACCATGAAATAATAAAAGTTATGAGAGCATAACATTGTCTCTTTAGTTAAAACGGTTGCCATTCTCGGAGGGGTCGAGGCTTTCTTCTTGGTACACTAACGGAACGTCTTCGTGGTGTCCCGGATGGTGGTGTAGGTAAACGCTTTGTTTTTGGAGTAGCAGGTGTCTTGGAAGGAGGGGAAAGTAAAACCAAATCCTCTTCTTCAATGTCATCATCATCATCTTGTTGCTGCTGTTGTTTTTGCATCTTTTTTTTAGTAAAGATAATGGGCTTTTGTCTTTTACTTGTCTTGTTAGCTGGTTGTAACGTTGTAAAATCTGATCGTAACGTCGTACTTTGACATCAGGAGGAAGTGAAGTGTCATTCAAGATGGCTTGCATTTCTCCATCCAGTCGTGCCAGTACACGGTATTGGGGTGCCGTTTCCACTTTTTGCTTGGTACGCAGCATGTTTACTAAATAATCAGGAACCATAGCCATACGATGAGCTCCGCCACCTTTTGCTGTTGTTGACATGATGACGTCTTGAAAGCAACTTTATATTTTAGAGATGAGCTGCTAATCCACCAAGAAAAGCAGGTAATAAAAATCCTCCTCGTTGACGCACCAACATGGCTTTCCGGCTTTTGCTGGAGAGTTTCCGATTGGCCAACTTGCGTAACTGATGCTTGTGTTTCTTCAGATGTTGTATCCGTGCTGACGACAATGGTACGTTGCCATGCAACAGGTTCATCGCTACTTCACTCAAGGTGTTGATTTGTTCAGGAGTAGCATTAGCAATGAGTCGTTGTCGTGTTTTCCCTCTGGTGCGATGCAAGAGCCGGAGAAAATCTGCGTTCCTTCTCAGTCGCTGTGACATGATGAACTGATGATGTTCCACATACGACACGGGTATTTATGAACTACGACGACGCGAAACACGTACCACGGAAGGTAAGTAGTAGTCACGGTTTTCGTATCTGTAACGGTTCTTGTTGGTCCTCGTGGTCGTCGTCTTCCTCTTCCGGGTCGTCCACGAGGAGTGCTGCTACCACCACTACTACCACCACCACCACCACCAAGTCGTCTACTGCTTCCACTACTTGTGCTTCTACCACTTCGTCTACTACTGCTACCACTGCGTCTACTAGTTCCACTACTTCGTCTACCAGTACTACTTCCGCTACTTCGTCTACTGATTCCACTTCTTCCACCAGAAGCTGGACTTGGAGTAGTACTAAAGAGACGTCTTCTAGCACTGCTAGCAGCACTACCACTTCGTCTTGGAGTACTACCAATTGGTGAGATTAGAGGTGGTGGAGTGGAAATGGCCTCAATAGCATTTTGTCTTCGTTTAGCAGCAGCAGCAGTGGTACGTTGAGCATCTCGTCTTACAGCATTCATCAATCGTTGGTATCGAGAACCAGCTAAAGGACTTGTTGAATTTGGAGTACTACTACTTCTTCGGCTGCTACCGCTGCTACCACTCAAAGCGGCAGCACGAACAGCAGGTGTTAACGTTGGGGAACGATAGCTGGGGTTGGGGTCGTGGTGTTCCACCAACAACGCTAACAGTTCCACGTCCTCGATTGGCTCGTGCACTTGCTGTAGGACGTGCACGACCACGACCAGCAGGCGTTGTTAAAAGTCTTTGATCCCATGCAGCTAAAGCACGTTGTCGTGCATTAGCACCACCTCGAACTCTTGCCATGGTGAATGGTTGTACCCAAATGACGTGATTCTGGTTCGTCTCCTTCTTTGTATAGATCTTTTCCATCAGTGTAGACGTACATGGGAAATTCTTTAGGAAGAGTATGAGATCGTAAACGACATTGTTCTGGTGTCATTGGATGAAAATCCAACATGAGGTAACCATGAGGTTCTTCGGTGGCTTGATGAAAGGCATCCATCACGTAAGGAACACGTCCAGGAAACGCTTGTTGGGCTAACATCTGTACGCCTAGACGATCTCTTGGATTCTTGAACAACACGATGTAATGCGTGTTGAGTGAAATGGTACGTGCGTGCTTATTGGGTGGAAACAAGTTCTGTGTTAAAAACAACGTGGTGATGTTGTGATGATAGGATTCCTGTGTAAACACGTGTACCACACGATCCATTTGATCCATCAAATCGTCCATCACCAAGAGGCCTGGAGTATCGTGAGGACCAAACAAGTCGGTGACGTTGTCTGGGAGTCCTTGATGGAAGGTCACACCCAGGTTCCGTTGAATAGATGTAAACAAAGGTTGCCATTCGCCGTAACAATACACAATTTTTCGAAATTGTTTGTTGAACGCAAGAGCGACTTGTTGAAGCAATTGGTGTGTAAACGTGGTTTACCCGATTGACTTGGACCCACCACCAAAATGCTACATGGACAACGAAAACGACGATCGTCCATGCTGACGTCTAGATTCCATATGAACCTTTGCCTTAACCTACACCTTACTATATACCCAACGACAACAACAACATTTGGTGATGAAACATCATTTTCTTTATTATAACTTTAACATGTGTAACAAAGAGCGCTGAACAAGAGCGCATTGACGACTACGCTTAGGATTACAAGGTACTTGTCGTCGTTGTGGTAAAATTCGATCACGCACAAAGGTGCGAACATTCTGATCGTTCCATTGTAAATTTGGCGTAAACATAGCAGCTACTGTTCCATGAGTTTTGCCACGTACACGGTTCCACAAGAATAACAAACAATGTTGTCCACATACGTCAGAGTCCATGGCTTGAATCCTACGAGTGTTGTGCACGAGGTGTGGACGTAACTTGCAAAAGTTCGTAATGGCTTGACCATACACATGTCTCGGGTGTAAAGTACACAGCTAACCAATGAGATCCTGGACGATCGCTTGGATCCACGTTCATGATGTAGGCTTGATTGGGAAATGGGACTTTGGTAGGTAGCAAATCAGATGGAAACACGCCACCAAACGCTGGATTTAACTTTGGATCGCTGTGTACGAGCAGTTCCAACTGATCCGTGTTCATCCTTGAATGTCGTAAATCACTTGACCTAATTGGTCCACTTCGATGGTGTTGTTGAACTCGTCGTAGATGACAATGGTGTTCACCTGTGCGGTGGCATCCCCAAGTGTCAGGTACAGGTCAACGTTGCCTTTATATTGAGGTTGGAAGTACCCTGACGAGGCATTGCCTGCTGGTGTAAAGTCGTAGGCAAACAATGCATAACCATTCTTGAACTCGTCGAACGTAAGGTTGAGTCCTTGTCCGCGGTAGGAACCACACACGTTATCGAACAACATGTGGTACAAATCTATATCCTTGTCATCAGCGGTAGACAGTGTTCCATAGGAGTCTCTTGTCCATCCACGGTACTTTGATTGTCGACAAATCAAACATTTTGAAATTGAATGGATTCTTCCCTTTGTCGCCATTGTAGGCAGCATTCTCTACCATCCCTAAAATCATACGTTTAGGAACGAGTCCCTGGAACAAGTCTCCTTCATAATGGGACAAGGATCCAGTACCAATTTGCCGGGTCTTCACAATGGCTGACGTCACAGGGTACTTGACAGTACGTGCATTCGATCCTGTCATGAGTTCACGATGGTTTAACTTGACGTTAGGGGCTGGAGTCACGTGATACATGCGTAGGATAAAGTCCTCGATGACGATTCTTTCGGTACCTAACTCCGACATCAGACAGAAGGCTGTGTCATGCATATCAAACTTGATTTTCATCTCGGTGTTATCCAGAAGGTAGCGTCCTGAGTGAAAGAGATCACAAAACAAGGGACCTTCCATGCACACTTTTTGCCCGGTTTTAGTACGAGCTGCACGTTCCTTGAGTCCAGGATTCATATTAGCGCCTGTAGCTGCATGATTAAATTGGTCCATGGATCCACTGTCTTTTTTCCAAATGGCACATTCCAGATACGATTCTTGAGGTTCTTTAGGATAATTCAACAACGTCTCGATGAAGGCACGATACGCATACGTGTCGGTTTGCAAGGTGACGGCTTGATCGTTCAATTTCACAGTCACTTGTGGATCATCGAATGAAGAAAGTTGTTGACAGGTCCCACTTTAACACTTGCGGCAATTGCTGTATCATCAGCTTTGGTGATCTTGGCCACGACATGGAAATGACTCTTTTTCAAATCAATCATTGTAGGACCCCTACGAATGATGAACTGATAATACTTGGCTCCTTTGTCCGTGGGTGAATACTCAACGTATCGACCTGATGTCACAGCCACATCTGTTGGAGGTACCGTACACAAGTCCATGCCTGGATTGGCAGCAGCAAGTGAAGCAGAAGGTACACTCATGTTGACGAGGAGCTCTTGACAGTAGTTGAGGTGATGTCCAACTGATTAGAAGGCATGAATGTCCAAGTCTTTTATAACTGTTTTCAATCGAAAATGTCCTTGGTATGACGATGACGACGACGACGTTTAGCCATGGTCTTAGGTTGACGACGACGACGACGACGTTTTAGGGGTTGACGAGCACCACCCACTTGTGGTTTACGTTTACGTAGGTAGTCTTTAAAACTAGGAAGTATGTGAGGGATAGCGTCTCTTCCTAATGAACGTAATACACCTCCTACACCACCTATACCATAACCTAATTGTTCTGGCACAGGATACATAACCTTGTTGTGGCACAGGATACCCACGGAATGGTCCATAACCTTGTTGTGGCCCAGGGCGTCCACGAAACACTCCTTTTCCCTTTTGAGATCCTAATGCACCACGAGCAATGTTCATCAAGAGATCGTTGTACCACACCATCTTCTAATAGGCAAATCGTACACGACGCAAATGTAGTGTTACCTGTACTTCTCCTGCTTGAAATGACACGGTTTCGCCTGTGTCGTCGGTTATATGGATACGGATCTTGTTGATGATTTGAGTACGAAGTGGCAAGTAGTAAGGATTGAGAAAGTTTCGTTCCACAGGGAATCCAGGTTCTCCTCCAGGAACAAAGGTACGTAATAAATTGTTGGCGTCACTTCCCATCACAATATGTGAGTCCACAATGTTCGTGTACACGTAAAAGCTTTGGAACGGGTGTATGTCTGCTCGTTCACGTACGCTGGAGGTAAGGTCTGTATACCATTGTCAATGATGTATTCAAGCTTGTACCATTTTCCTTTATTTTCCTCAGTAACCTCAAACATACCAGCAAGACCATGGGGTTCCCCGACTTCAAGGTCAACGTATGATCCGGCTGAGCCAAATCCCAAAGCCATTGCTAATCGTGGACGTAGTAATAACACCATCTCAGAGGACAATTTGATCGTGGTCTTGTTCTCTTTGTAATTGTAATTGAATTAAATCCTATTGCGAATGGTTTCGCGTGGTCGCGTTCTACGTTGTTGCTCATGTTTCTTAAATTTCACAAGGCTTTTCTTATGCCTTCCACAATATCTTCCAGCTTGGTGTACGTTCCTTTGGGTAACGTGTATTTTGTCCATATTGATGTGGAGTCTAACATGTGAACGGTTAGAAGCCATATGTCAAGATCTTCTTTTTGCAGCAAACTCCACGTGTGGGGATAGATGATGTTGGTAAGGGCCATTTCCCATGATCCTTCGCGCAAATCGATAGGTATTTGGTTCGTAGGGTGAAATCCCCAATGGTGTTGTCGGGAAGGGCATCTTCAATAGCATTGCTTGCCAGCGTAATCACTTGGTCCGATCGGTCAGACATCCTGAGGCAACTGATGTCTTTGATAGTATATCACACGATTTTATGCACTTGACTAGCTAGGATCCAACTGTCGTACTTGTCAGGCCAGCCACGCCAATGTACCAAATACTCTTCTTGACGTCCTTTCCCACGGCTCTTGACAATTTTGTCGATACGAAAGACATCTTTTTGTTCATCCATGCTGACTTTCTGCAATTCTTGTTCGTAAAATTGTCCTTCCAACAACGCACCGTCGTATTCGCGTAGTCGATACGCATAGGGATCCCGTGCCGTCATCCGATAGGCAATCGTAAACACTTCTTCCGTCCAGTTGGGTAAATACCCTTTTGCAAACACGTGTTTGACTTTACTTATACGTACTAAATCTCCCACTTGAAATTTAGGTTTTAGCTTCTTCTTCTTTTTCTTAGCCTTGGTCTTCTGGTACAAGGTATGCCATACGTCTTGAGCATTGGCTAACGTGACGTCAGCAGGGGCACGACGAATGCTTCGATGATACGAATGATTGTAATTGTTCATCAGTTGCGGAAGCACGTCAATGTAACGTACTGTTTCTTTGTAGGTGAAACATCGCCACATCCATATTTTTAACGTACGATTAAATCGTTCGACGACGGAGGCTTTGGTTTCGCTCTTGGTGGTAAAGTGATGGATGTTTTTCGATTTGAGAAACGCTTGAAAGTTTCGATTTAAGAACTCGGACCCATCATCCGTTTGCAATTTCTCAGGCACACGCCCTTCCTTGAATATTTTCTGAAACGCTTTCATCAAACTGAGTCCCGGCTTGTTCTTCAAGGGTACTGCCCATGCGTACTTGCTTAACACGTCAATGACGGTTAATATGTAGTTGTAGCCATTATTTTTGGTTCTGTACGCTTGCATGTCACACAAATCCGCTTGCCATTGTTCGTCGATACCTTGCACCACCACACGATTGCGTGGAAAACGACGACGGTACGGTTTATGGAGTGTATATGACGGTTGAGACCGTATCCAAGCTAAGACTGTGCTCTTTTTATGCCTTTTGAGCGCATAGCCCTTGCCAGTTTGGCAACACCGCCCAAAGCAGCAACATTGTTTGGGTCGTAATAGGCTTACTGGAGTAGACGTTCGATATTCTTCTTCTTCTTCTGTGCTACGGTCTGCTTGGGTTTCCTGGGTGCCATCGACTACCACAATACGACCACCACAACACGCTAGCATACAACGTATACGTTTCAATAAGTTACGACACGTTAGTATGGGACGGTCTTTAAATCATACCATCCTTAGCGGTGTTCAACACCAAATGATCATTCCAATGCTGGGTCATCCTTTATAGACAAAATCACACTATTTGGGTTTTATAAGTTCTTTATTACATAACGTTTTAAACTATATATACACTGCTTATTAAAAGTGTTAAAGTCTTAACTTTTTAAACTATATATACACTGCTTATTAAAAGTGTTAAAGTCTTAAAGTCCATAATACCCATAAGGGTATACGTTTGTTGTACACGAAGGGTCGCTTAACAAAGTTCAAAGTCCATAATACCCATAAGGGTTAGTGTACATGCCACGTCGTACACGTTTGTTGTACACGACTTTGAAGGACTTGGTTTCTGATACGGTATGTAACGTGCGGGTCGTCACATTGCGTCGAATGGTGTGGGGATTGGTCACTTGACGCACAGGATCCCCATGTCCTTCCAACAGTTCCACCATGCTATCCAAATTCACTGTTTCTGTGGTACGTAGATTTATGCGTAGTCCTTTGACTTTGCACACGGTCTTGCCATGGTTGGTCTTGTACCCAAAACTCTTGGGTCCTGTGGCCACATAGTGCACGATGTGTTCTTCTGGATCGAGCTCGCTGGTCAGTTCTCCCAAGTAATCGCCAAGGGGTGGTTTCCATTGACCAGGACGCCACGTTAAGATGACACTGTCTGTATCGTGGTACAAACATCGGTTCCCCAAACCATCCATGACGTCATACAACTTGAGACGTGCATACGCCGTGGTGTAAGCAGCAAAGACAACATTGGTGTGTGCTTTCGTTTCAGAAACTTCTCTGCCATCTTGTAGTGAATCTGAACCATTTCCTCGTTCACGATCAACACATCACTCACTTCGATGCTTTTGTCCGTCATCAGACCGAAGTACTTTTCTGGACTGTCCACGTACTCGGTACGTCTCCGATTCGATTGCTCGCCAAATTTCCCCCACATGCAATTCAGGAACATTTTGGCGACAGACCGAAGACCTGGATTCTTATTGATACGCTCACGATCCAATCGAATGCCTTGATGTTCTTCGTACTGTTCCACGTACCGGACCTTGTCTTCTTCCGTCTCGCACCAACTTGGCCATCCTGAAGCTTCTTGCTTGTACTTGAGAAACGTCTTGATGTACTCTTCGAACAAGCGTTCCCATTGAGCCCAGTGCCACACTTCATACACTTTCATCACTTTATACCCTTTCTCCAGAGCTTTGAACAGTTTTACGTGCGTCCACGTCCCGGTAAAAGCGCGTTCTTCTTCGGTGTGCGTGCATGGATGATCTTGGTTCTCTTCTTGAGCACAGGTGTAACACAAGGGAAACATCAGCTTGTCGTTGATGCGTACGGGAAGCACTGGGAACTAAACATCCTTGGGTGGAAGGACACGTACTTTCATCAATCCGCGATACAGGTGCAGGTCTTGTTAGATCTCATCGTTCACCAGAACTTCTGGATGTCCCACAGGGTACTCACACGTGACATTCACGTACGGGTACAACGACGTGAAATCGTAATAGTGGAGTTGTTCGTCATCCTTGGCTTTGCATCGTAAACGGATTGCATTGGTACGTCCACCAAAGAAACTGTCCTGGGGTTCCAAGGGTTTGCACCTCTCCACGTCACCGACCATCGCTGGTATTCTAGGAGTTGCTGTCAGTTCACGATCAAACTCACATTCCCACACTTCCACGAGGTGGTAACCAGCCCGAGTAATAAAGGTGCGCACGTTGCACGTGTCATGGTAGAAATCACCCATAGTAATGCCAGTGAAAGGATTCCTCGTGTCCTCCGTGTAGCACTTGGGACATCCGTGATAGAGACATCCATGGTATTGGTACACGGTATGAGTACTCTCGGCATACCCGTCGACCTTGTACCGTCCAACCTTGAATTCCCCTTCGCTCGTGCCAGCGTGACGAATGTGCACTTCATCAATGATGTGCCTGTACTCGAGCCACTGCAATGCTTTGAGCGAGTGCACGTCGCGTCCACGGTATCCTTGAGCAGGAATCACAGCAACGGTGTTGGCCTTGAGAAATTTGGTGCGCAAAATAAGACTGCACAACGATGCAATGGTGACCGACGTGTGAAACGGATGGACGTCACCCGTTACCATGGTAAGCTTGTCAAAGGCCAACACAGCTTTCTTCAGCACTTCAACGTCTTGATGACAATAAGACGCCAGTTCTTCTTGGAAATTAAACACGGCCCCACGTGCGACTTCGTTCTCGTATCACGTGCGTAACGCATCAGCTTCTTTCTTCGTCATGTTTTGAATGCCATAATACTTGAGATCAGGCATAGGTCCCACGTACGTTTGGAAATGTGGAAAGTCGCCTTTGCGCACCTCTTGATCAAATCCCATAGCTTTGGGAAGTTGACGCAATGCCATCTGGAGGTAATTCAACGTGCACTTCATAATGATCTTGAGATCTGGGAGTCCGAGCATCATGATCTTTCCTCCATTAAAAATAACAGTAGGCTTGAATGCATTCTTGAACAAGTACTCCAAGATAGGATAGGAATCGTACCCTTTAAAGTTGTGTGCCAAACACGTGTATCCTGCATTGCTTCCACCAAACAACCATTGACAAAACTCGTCCAGAGCTTGTTCCCCTTGGAAACCACGTTTACGCAATCACGTGTCACAATTAGGATGTGAGTCTAAGGGAAGATCACGACAGTCCTCACACAGTTTCTGAACACCCACAAAATTGACCCGATGTTGCGTACCCATGGGCTGCGCCTCAAAATCAAAGATGATAAGCCGCAATTGATTCTCCTTCTCGTTCTTCTTCCGTCCGGCCACTGCTGCTGCTGCTGCTCCTACGGGAACATAACATAAGTGATCCTTGTTGACCATCTTTTTGCAGACGTGACACACGTATTCACCACACTTGTGAGGTTTGCCTTGCCGTTTCTTGTTTAAGACATCCACCCTCGTAAGACATTCTTCACACTTGTGTATCTTTTGACACTGCGACCATTCCTTTTGATTATTCGCGGGACCATGCTTTTTCACGCGACGATGGTTTTCAAAACATTGTTGGGTACGGAAGTAACAGTTACAGTCGGTACAATGTTGCCAGTTCCAAATTCCGCTCTGATCAAGTGACGGTTTGTATTCATTAGAATTTTAGCGCCATCGAAGGCAGACTTGCAACCGTATGTCAGAACTTTATCACGTAAATTGTCGCGTTTGCAAGGTTGTACTCGCAACAAAAGTGCACCAAATGATTGCTAATTTCGCAAGCAATAGGACACTCACATGGTACTCCTTTGTAGCAATCCAGCAAGGACAGGACGGCTACATATTTCACATGAGGTAAAAATGAACGGGTTTGTGTGCCACAGAAGTTTATCTATACAACATCTCACGTAAAGAGACTTTTGCGTATTTTTGAAGCTGAAAATAGACACAATTCAATCAGCATTTTAACTGAATCAGTTTGACAATTTCCGGTGGAATTATTCTGAATTTTTGCAGCAACTCTTTATGCAAATTTCGGGTCGTGTGAGAGAGTTGTTTAGATAAACGTCTTTGTGAACGACCGCCTGGCATCCCACAAGCTCGCTCGTTTTAACTTCAAGTTACTGGACTACCACAAAGCAGTGTGTTTGAGGATCTTAGATAGACCAAAGATGGTACGTCGATTAGATTTCATTTTGCAAATAATAATACTGGTTATCCAGTGAACTACGCTTGAATATGAACTGTGCAAACAATATGTAAACATGATATTCTCTATTAAATTTGCCTTTGTGCAATCATAGTGCAAGCTAGTATTTGCAGTACATTTGCTCACAGTCTAACATTGAACTTTGGCACACGTAAACATAAAGCAAACATAAAGCAAACCCGATTGTTGCAGTTATGTTTACCGCTAAGCAAAGTTGATGCGAATATACGTGTTTGCATACAGTTTTGTAAACTGAGCAAATCTGATGTAAAAGTGGTCTTCACCAAATTTGTATGATGGTAAATATTATGCGAATTCGAAAATTGCTTTTGCGCAAATGTATGCGAAGATAAGCAAATATGGAATTCACTTCACTTTTATCACTACTTTACACGTGAGTGAATCCATTTTTTCGTCCAGTGCAAACGGGATGGAACTTCTCAACTTCTTTGCGGAGGCATTGGAAGAGAAGGATGTTTTTGATAATTACGTTTTGAAGAATGGCGATACTATTGTGATAGATAATTGTGGGTTTCACCACGCACGGTTCGTTGAGCCGGTGCTACGAAACATGCTTGCTGTCCGAGGAGTTCAGCTTATTTACCAACCACCTTATCATCCTGACTACAATACCTGCGAATTTTGTTTTAGGCATCTGAAAGCTAGTCTCAGGGAGCAAGGATTATTTGCAGAAGAGTTTACCGTGATTGCAATTTATCATGGACTCGCAAGTATTACAGCTAGCATGTCGCAGAATATATTTCGCCATTGCGGTCATTATGTTTAGTTTAATACAACAACTAATTTACCTGGAATATTGATATATCTTGACCCGATCTTTAGTTGAACTGTTTCATTGGGGCAGGCAAATGTTGGTTTCAAGAAGTTCTAAACTGATGCTGAATTAGGCCCAGATTTCGCTGGTAAAATAATTCTAGTGATTGTTTCGATTTTACATCGCAGAGCTCATTCCCCGCCGAGAAGCGCGCGGTAATTCCGAGAAGAGCTCAAATATTGCAATATTTCAGTATTACCCGCAACTGAAAAGGGTTTCCTAGACAAATCACACTGAACAATTTATTCTTATCAATGAATCCGTCAATTCTGTTTACTGTAATTACATGTACTGAAATAAATACTATTTTGATTTACAATTGTCTAGACTTGTACTTTACCTACCGTTCTATTCTATATTATAATAACCAATTGTTGTTTGTATACATAATATACCCCAAAATAAATAATAAACCCAACAAAACTATTTTATAGACAGTCAAAGTTTTTATCTATAAATTATACACTCGAAGAGAATATATTGTTCGTTCTATTGTATTCACTTTCACACGTCCTTGTTTTGATTATGTGCATTTTCCGGCACATCATCGATGCTGCTTGCAATTTCAGCTAATCCTGTGAAACTTGAAAATGAATTGCTGGTTATGGTCTCCGTTCTTCTTGCCGGGGTTGTGGAATCACACCTTAGGGATCTGCTGCGATCCGTATTGAAGGTACTGTGGTAGTGGCGGGGGAAAATTGAACGGAACTCCCTGATAAAGCTATTGCGTTGCAAGCATTTGATCCGGCGCTTGGATTCCTGCATAGAATGGAACATAACTTGAATTATAACCACCGATTTGAGCTGGATTGAAGAACTGCCCAGGAACAGGAGATACTGGAACTTGAGGAATCTCTTTGCTCCTCGACTGACTATCACTATCATCAGAACTTGAGCTCGAGTAGCGGCGACGGTGTTGTCCTCTTTTCTTTTTGCCGGTTTTGTGTTTTCGGTGTCTCTTACGTGAAGATGTTTCTTCTTCGCCGTACACCGAACTTGTGGCTGGGGTAGGATACATAGTTTCGACATTTTCCTCCTTTAATGCCGAGGTAAATGTACTTGTGTAAATATCAGGGGCATCAGTCATGCTTCCTGGAAGATTTTGTTTACATATAGTAATAAGGAGCCTCAGCTGTTCTGCGTTATTGGTCGTCGCTACTGGTATCTTCCCGTCTGTAAATCGTTTTAGTAAACGAACATCCCTCATAAGTTTGGGCTTGTTTAGCTTGTAGGAGGGGTCGACAGCATAAAGGCGGGGAGTGAGCGCCTTCACATAATGATAGTCATTATTTGTAGTGAAGTCCTCCATACTTTTCAACTGCGCCTCTAGTTCTTCTATAGTTTTTGTTTTTGGATTTTTGGATTTTCCAACAGGGGCTGGTTCTTGGACTGTTATATTCATAGATTCAATTCCCATTTCAAGTTCTCTTGCGTCTCTTCTTTCTTGTTCAAGCTGGCTTCGGAGCTTGTCTTTCTGTCCCGTCAATGGTGGAAGAACGCTCTGAAACAAGTGAAATAAGAGAATAAGACAAGTATGAAAATAGTTACTGTAAACCCGAGTGCAGCGAGAGACAACTAATTGCACAGTAATTATCGTGTCCAACATCGTAAACATGGCGGCGGCGCATTGCACTTACCCTTTGTCCTTGAAGAGGTTCCGTTTCAATCCTTGTATCCCTCTGCCGCCTTGACAAAGGTGACTCCTCCTTTAGAACCTCGAGTTCGTGAGAGATGAGAGAGTGAGAGATTTGGGAACAGGATTTTCACCTGTTCCTCGGTTAGCAATTTAAGTTGCATGCGAGTATGAAACTCATTAGCGAGTAGGGTTTCATATATCAATTGTACCGTTTTTTCATCAAGCTTGTCTTTAAACCGGTCAATAACCCACTGTTTAAACTCACTAGCCATGTCTATATGGATCTATTCGAGGACATGAACGAGAATTGTTAACCTGTAGACGAACTGAAGTTCAAGTCGCAACACGTCGTGCGAACTTACGAACCTCTGAAGTTCCCAACTTCACCTCGGACACGGTTGGGAAATTCACAACAACGTTCGCAACTTCGGCGCGAAGTTCGCAACTTCCGAACGAACTTCGGAACATTTTCGTCAAAAGTTATGTGAAATCGACTGTAATCCTATTCAGAATAGGAGTACAATAGCGTGGCAGCCATGTTGGAAACCCCAACCAACATGGCCTGAGGGATCTGGGGACTACTTTGACTTAAATCTCATCACGGAATTTTGTCGACGCTGACAAATGAATGCAGGCGCAGCCTGATAGGGCAGGCTTGTGAGTTTGCGCAAACGTCGCAGTCTTGGCAAATTTTCATGATCCGGGTAAATTAGTTCTTTGTTTTATTGCAACGGCACGGAAAAGTTTTATCGCCTGGACAAATTTTCATTAACATTACGGACATACATACATACATACATACATAACTTTATTTTTTCTCGAATTTTTGATAGCTAGAAAGCTAATATCTCCGAGCAATTATTACACATTACAGATTACAATTAAAAATAGCAATTACAATAAAGATTAGACATTACTACAAAATGTGCATCAAAAATCATAGATTCGAAATAGTTCTTCGTCCTTACAAGAGTTGAAACCACTCTTAGTTTACAGTTGACGCGGTTTCCATTGTTATTCGTAGGGAATTAACTCGGATAATGGCTCTCAACAAACTAAAAGTCGGGGAGGGATTTGAATTCTCCAGGGAAAGGTTGGGGTTGATCAATAGAATTGAATTGAATTTCTAGGTACATATATTGCTCATTATGGATTAATAGGTAAATAAATGGCTTATTATGGATTCATAGGTAAATATCTAGTTATGTACCTATTAATCCATAATAAGCCATTTACTTACCTGTAAATCAATAATGTGTGGTTCCAGAAAATATCCCCCCCCTGAAGAGTGTTGAAAAGTGACCCCCCCACCTCTCTGGAATTCCCGAAGAAAAATACAGTATTTGTATGGAAAATATATCCTTTCCTATTATCCTTCCTATGGATAATTTCTGGAACCACACAATAAGCCATTTTTACCAAGACTTCAAGGGGCACTGTCACGTTTGTTTCATCAAAATGTTTTAAAATAAGACAAGTGTTCTACAGAAACAACTCCGAACCTATATTCTGTTTCAAATTAGTCTTAGAAAGAAAAAGAAACTTGTTCACAGCCTGTTCGAAAATGAAAAATGCCAATTAGCAATCCAATTCCATCCCCTCGATTATACACGAAAATACTCCAAATTTGTATTGATCTAGCAGCTGAAAGGTTAGTTAAAAAACGTAGACCATTATTTTGTTGATTTGTAGGGAGTTTGACTGCATTTAAGCTACTTAAAATGACCCAAGTTAGACCAAATTCATGATAGACCATGACAGTGCCCCTTTCACAATGACTAATTCAATTATCAACCCAAACATTTAACTAGTGAATTCAAATCCATGCACTTACCCGAGAAAAAAACATCCAATAATCTCAGTTTATGCATCTATGCTGACTGTCTGTCTATAACCAATATTTGCTCCTAAATATCCTTTATGCGAATCCCGTTGAACGCCACAAAACACGATTTCCGAGAACGCCTTCAGTTGAGAAGCGTTTGTCCAGTCTACTCGCTTGGTCTCATTGCCCATAGAGTGTGTTTAAGACGTAAACCTGAAAATACAGTTAAAATCATGACCAGGTAATAATTGCATATCTAATCGTAGAGAGCAACCAACGAGCGCAAAATACCTGAAACTTGCCTTCAGTTTCTCCATCTTGAATCAGTTCCATCCGTTTTGCTAGACACAACGTTATGCAAATTGATCTGTAGTAGCTGTTAGCTGTCAGGGCGTGGTACAAATGAAAATAACCAATAAGGACGTAGTTGCTTTTGTCTCTATTATTTTCGTTCTACAAAGGAGTTCTTTTGTCTCTAGTCTATTATCCTCGTTCTTTGTGTTGAGGTATAGGGTATTGTTGTATTATCCAACCAGAGAGGAGCTTTAAGCAGCTACGTACCGACCAAAATAACAGCGCTTTAATGAGTCGCGCTTTTACAAAAGGCCGCTTGATTGATTGGACTGGCTGTTGTACGAAAACAAAAGACGTAATTCGTGTTTGGAAACCTTTGTCAATCATAGTTGAATAAAAGTTGTCATTCATTTTCTTCAGCATCACAACTTTATTGTGCATGGTAAAAATTAATTGCAACAAGTTTCTCTGGGGAACCCACTTCTATGAAAGCAGCTAAATAACTAACAATAGTTCTTATTGGAATCCGCTATCTTTTTCAATTGTAAACTGTACTCCTTTTCAAAACTGTTAAATTCAATGAGAAGAATGCATTTTATTTGTCCCTGTTTTCTGAAAACCTTGTCAACTGTAAACTAAGTCCGTTAATTACCTCGATTCTCGGCAATAACCCCAATACATCCCTCGGGCCTACGGCCCTTGGGATGTATTGGGGTTATTGCCTCGAATCTCGGTAATTAACTCTAACTTCGTCACGCAGCGCTCATCTTCAAGCGATCGGTCGTAACGGTCGCGTTTTCTATTTTTTTAAATTATTTAAACAATCAATATATACTTCCGGTCTTTTGTAGCCATCTACTTCCGTCGAGTCCTTGGCGTACGGTTGATCGAGACGAAAATGGAGGCGTTGTTACATCCCTTTTTCTTACGAGGATAGCGCCAGAGGGAAGCCATTTTGTGGTAATGAGGCCATAGTGGGCGAGTCTGGGCAAAGCATAATAATTAGCTAATCGGATTGGACCAGAATGCAGGGCAAAGGAAATAGATTTCCTTTCGCTTTATTCAGCGAAGAGGGAAATATTTTTATTAGTTTTCTTGATTTGAACCGTAAAAGTGAGCTCCCTGTGATGGCTACAATCAAATTCAAAATGTTGGAACGCTTTGCGGAGAGAATACGCTATCCCTGCCCTCCCTTCAATGTTGTCCAAAATTGTGTCCAGTATTATTTCCCGCTCAACATTGGAAGGGGAAGGAAGGACTAGGTGTTCCGACGACTTATGCATTCGGTTGTATAGCCATGATTGAGAAGGTCATGACCTCAAGTATCACGCTATTGTTGCTACTTTGATGGTACAGGTAGTATTCATTCGTAGTACTCGTTTGTCTTAGCGGGAATGACAGCGGGGATGACTTCAAACTTCCAACAATATGAATTCAACGTCTCTACTAGTAAGAAGCTGATGATTAAAATAGAAAATCACGTCGATAAAATATTCAAAACAAGTATGCTTTTAGCAGTAAAATTTCTTCAGTCAGATATCTTATTCGCACATTTATTATGTTAAAATAAAACGGTATTTAAGGTGGCCCGCGGGTAATTATTTTCGAAAATACCTTCATTTCTAAATTATGTTTTATGTAATATTTCAAAAACGAGTTCAAGTGTTGCATTGGGTTTGCAAACAACGAGAAAACCATTGAAACACGAGCGGCGTAGCCGCGAGTGTTTTATTGTTTTCGAGTTGTTTGTGATCCCAATGAAACACGCAGAACGAGTTTTTGGAATTACTTCTCACAAAAATAAAATACACAGTTTATATCATGTTATGCAATCACGCATAGAATGTTAAAGAACAAAAACGTGATTACATAAGCCCAAAGACGCCAAATTAGCTGATTACATCAGCCCTTTTGTCCAGGCAAAGAACATGCCATCTAATCAATTGCTAGATTGTACAACCTTGAATATGCTAATTGAATCGCCATTTCACCTTGAACATGGCGCAGTCAAGGTTTCGTCCGCCTAAGACTGCGGAAGAAAAAGAAAGTATTTGCGGGCAAGGAGAGCGGTATCCGCCAAAAACTCTCTATACCAAATCGTGTGCGAGATACGTCGGTACGTACTGGAACGAAAGCCCAACCTGGATTTCAATTTCTTGGATGGCAACGACAAAGTTAGTTTATGTTTATATGTCCACGTTTCTGCTCCAAGCATGCTATTAGCCACGATATTATCAGTGTAATTTGGAGAGCTAGAAAGCTGTGAATTCACTAGGAGCAACCAAAATATTAGCATACCTTTGTTAAGTGAGCTTTCGACTGATAAATTAACAGCGCTTTGCAGCGTTTTGGTTCAAATTAATGCGGATGGAAATGGATTGTTAGTTTTGATTGCTGAAAATATTTTTGGGTCTTTTGGGCAAAACAAGATTCGAGTGCAACGACGAACTGGTGTTTGCATGTATTGTTTTGTTTTGTTAGATTTGCTCACTTCAGACGTTTGCTGGACGCAGAAGGGAAGGACGGGACGAGCGGGCAGGATTGGCGCTAAAGAACAGAAAGCTGCCGATCAAGACAATTGTTATTGAATTGTGTTCGATTAGTCTATGAATATGCTAATTAAGAACTCATATCACTAGTGTTGGAAATCGTTTCCAAACACTAGTGATTTTCAACTGGTGTTTCATTGGGTTTCCAAAGTCATACACCTGACCAAATGCAAGAACCCCATTGGTCTACGCCCTCATGAATAATTAATGAGTTTGAGAAGCCCCTTGGAAACATCCGACCGATCTGATATGAAACGCATATAATCATCAATGCATCTAGTTTATGAATATTAAAACAAATACTATATACTTCTAATTTGGGAGGTGCGATGCACGCGCAAACAAAACCTCGTTTTCGCGTTTTCGGTTCAACTTCTTCAAAAATAGAGTTGCAAACCACTACATTCTGCGTGTATGTGGTCATTGTTAATTGAACTCTCATCTGACAAACGTATTGCTGAATTGGGACCTTGCATCTATTGAAAAAAATCAAGGGAAAATTAATAACAAAAAATGTTGAGCTTATGAATATGTAACAGTAGCTCAAATTAAAAGTTATTGTGGTCAAAATCAATACTCGCCATACAATAGTCCAATCCTTCCCCATTCATCCTGGACGTATTCAAATGGATCAGGCGAACGCGATGCGACAAGAACATGCTTTGTAGAGATACAAATTTATCGCCGAATTATTCAAGTTCCTCATGCGAGCCAAATACGTCATTCTAAATTCTCCCTCGCTATTTCAACGGCAAATAACAGTTAGTAATCCACCTGTAAGTTTGAGCATACGGTTTGAACATAGTTAATGGAGTGGAATGGTTGGGAAGCCTGGCATACTTCAAAGGGTCAACACAATAGCGTGGGCTGGATGTTGAAAGGGGCTATCACGTGATATTGATCCAGCACAATCTTTTGTTTCATGCTTATCGAATATGCATGCCTGGTTGTACACTGAATGTTACTGGCTGGATTTTGGTACTTATGTACCGTGACCCTGCACAGACGAAAGGATTCCTCTAAAAAAGTGAACAAAGACACAGTACAATAACAGGGTGTCAGGTTTCCTAACCATTCTCCTCTATAAACTATGGTTTGAAGAATTAGGAAGCTAAAGTTTACCATTTCACGACTCTGAATATACGCGTCTCCATTGTTATTATAGTGGAAACTCAGCCATATGAACATATGCATAAATGAACGCACGATATATTTTACTGCATTCCCAGGGGAGATCTATGATTACTGCTGGTGCATTTCATGAGCACGATCAAATAAACTCGTCCGAGAACTACAATCTTGGACAAAACCTGTAGAGAAAATTATTGAAATCGCTTCTTAATTTTCGCTTTATTCCTGTCATTTCACTCCCCCCCCCCCCTCTCCCCGAAGCAATGTTGCAAGGAACGTGTCGAGGGATGGACGCCCTTCATAACCAACATTGATTTAGGGGGGAGGGGGATAAACGGGGCCTTAAGGTTACTGAGAACCTTCGCGCACGGGTTCGAAAAAGAAATCATACACGTCCTTAGTTTAACCAAAACATATCAACCTTTTTTTTTTAATAATCTTTATTAATTTTGATCAATATCCCACCCTACATATTTTACATAACTAGACACATATACAACACTAAAAAGGAAAAGAAAGACTATATATACATAGCAGTGACTGACATTAGTAACAGTTAATAAGTTTTCCACATTTCAAGTTGAGAAGGTCAAAAGAAGGCCAGTAATTTCTCCCATTTCGTAAGGTGTTGATACATTTTATCAAGATTTTGTGCGGTTTTTATTTCAATGCGCTCGTAGTGAGCCATAAAGCCAATGAAAGTAGTCAGTGATGGAATTCTGTAAGAAGGTCTTGATTTGTAAAGAAGAGCTTATAAAGTAATATTATAAAATTTACCAATGTTGAATTGTAATAAGTCTTTTCAACCCCTAATAGAATATATGACACCTCTAGTGGGGGAAGGTTTACTTGGGCTTTTTCTGACAACCATGAGCGAATTTGCAGGTAAAGGTTTTCAGATTCAATGCAGTTTACGAAAATATGATCTACAGTTTCAAGTTGGGTCAACCAAAAAGAGCACCTGGGGGTGTCGACCAATTTAAATTGGAACAGTGAATTATTAAGATATAAGATAAGACTTTGTACTGAAAGCTACGGAATCAATTGTGCTGCAATGCAAGCGCTTATATATCAAGGGCCAATCAAGAGAATAATTGACTATCCTTTTCTCTAAATTCTTTTGGCAGTTGGAGGTTTAAATTGAATTCCTACAAAATACCAGTATAATGTTTTTGAGGTTAGTTTGGAGAGAGGGACGGTCTTATCCCCCAGGTGCAGTTTGAGGGCGTATTTATCTTCCTGTTGACTCCGGGTTGCAAGCTGCCAGCCCCTTTGTATTATGTCTTTCCACGCCCCTGGAATTGAAGATTTGAGTCGGTGCCAGTGAAGAAAATAACCTTCCCCTACCCCTTTTGAAAGCATTTTAATGACCATTGCTGACAATATCTTTGATCAGCCAAATACTATTTCTAGTAAATTCTTTAAATTGGTTTGGGTCCATGCCTTTAATGTATTTATTATTCCAAAGGGGCTGGCATAAAATGTCGAAAGAATCATTTTGGAATTCACAATGACTTATTTCTGCCCAGGTGCGCAACACCTGTTTGTAGAGAATTGGTAGAGATTCCGGGATGTTTGAAATATAGAAATTTAAACCAATACACTTGATTCCCCCTAATTCATTTAAATAAAGTCGCGGTAAAATTGTCCAATCTTTTTCCTCCTCTTCCAATAACTCTTTTGCCCAGGTTCCCAAATACGCCCTCATCTTCATACTAAAATCTAAGGCTCTGAGGCCGCCATCTCCATAATCGCCGATAAGTGTGTCGTGTTTTATTTTCGTTTTTTTTCCGTTCCATATAAATTTGTTTAGCTCATTTTGAACAGACTTGACGAATATTTCCGGGACAAATATTTTAGAACAAACATAATCTAATTTGGACACGGCTAGGGATTTTATTATTTGGATTTTGCCAAATAGGGTAAGACTGCGCATGCTCCAAATAGATAGGACGGATTTAAGTTTTTGAAATGGTTTGTCCAAATTATTTTCATAACTATATGCTTCATTGTATGAAAAGCATATTCCAAGGATTGTAGTCCCTTTGGCGTTGAAATCGACCCATTTAAAATTCCTGTGTCTTTCCAGAACGTTTTCGTAACCCTGTAACCATCCTATCTCCGATTTACTGGGGTTTGTTCTAAGAGATGAAAACTGATAAAAAGTATCTAAAGTGGACAATACGTGATCTAGTGAAGTCAGGTCTTTTAGTAAAAAGGTGGTGTCGTCTGCAAACATGACAATTTTCTTTTCTTTCTCCTGAAGGTCAACACCCTGTATGTGATGGTTGGAGCGGATCAAAGTGGCGAGAATTTCAATAACTAAAATAAATAATTGAGGGCTGATCGGATCTCCTTGTTTCGAGCCACGCCCTATTGGAAAGTGTGGGCTTGCGTGTCCGTTGTTGATAATGCAGCTCGGGTTGTTACTTAGAATCACTTTAATCCAGTGGGTGAAATTTGGGCCGAAGCCAAATTTAGTTAAAGTTGCAAAAAAATAATTGTGCTCTACGCTGTCAAAGGCTTTTTCGAAATCAGCTGCGAACAGCAGTGTCTTAAGTTTCTTGTCCTTTACGAAGTACATGATGTCTTGAAGCAGCTTTATTTGTTCTTTTATTTGGCGCCCCTTCACAAATGCCGCCTGATCTTCGCTGATTATAGAGGGGAGTACTGTGGCCAACCTGTTACTTAAGACTTTGCTGCATATTTTCGCGTCAACGTTTATTAGACTGATAGGCCTCCAATTTTTTAAAAACCTTACATCCTTATCTTTTTTCTCGATCAGGGTAATTATAGCTTGTTTTTGTGTTGTAGTTAGCTCGCCTTTAAAGAAGCAGTCATTTAAACAAGCGACCAAATCCTTACCCAAGCATCCCCAAAAAGCGGTATAGAATTCCTTGGAGAGGCCGTCGTTGCCGGGGTTTTTGTTTTTACCCATTTGTTGGAGACTTTCGTGACATTCGTTCATGGTCAATAAACCTTCGCAGCGGGCTTTTTCGTCTTCTCTTAGCCGCGGGGTATTAATCGAGGACAAGAAATTCAGGCACTCCTCCTCGGTTTTTGCGCTTTTAGATGTGTAAAGATTAGAAAAATATTGCTGGATACAACTTAGCACTTCCTTGGATTCTGTTAAAATGTGATCCGTATTTTCTTCATCAATTATTTTTTTGATATGAGTTTAAGCGATAAGAAATAACTGGTGCTTTTTTCACCAAACTGGTGCCATGCAGACCTAGACCGCACAATAAGACCTTCTGTTACATAATCGCTATACCTTTCCAGTTCGTTTCGTAGATTTTCGTGCTTGGACATCAGTTCATCATCACTCTCCCAGCCCGTCCTCTGTTCTATGTCTTTGAGTTCTTTTTCCAGAGAGCTATATCGCGATTTAAAATCTTTTGATCTTTTTTTGGAATATCGCATAGTAAATTTTCTCACTTCATATTTCAAAAGCTCCCAGCGAAGCTTTGGGGTTGTGGATAATATTGGCCTTATCAAGCTCTAGTTTATACAAGCCAATAACCTCCTGCATATCTTCCACATATTTCTCATCACTAATCAATGAATTATTGAAGCGCCAGAAGGCGGGTCCGTGACTCTCTCTTGTAGAGGATTCTGACTTGAGCGACAAAAAGATAGCAGAATGATCTGTGGAGGGCGCGACAATAATGTCTGCCTTATCAATAACGCACAGAATTGAATCCGAAATGAAAAGATAATCCAAGCGACGATGAATGTGTGTGGATTTGCCTGAAGGGTCTTTAGGGCCAAAGCCTCGCCAAGTATATCTGCGCATGTCAGGGTTACGAAGACGCCAGATGTCGCACAAGTCAAGGTCTGACATAACTGCCAAAATCGTTTCAATTGTTTTTGTTTTTGCTTTCGGTACACCACCCTTTGCTTCTAAATTTTCGTCAAAATAAAAATTTTGGGCAACCCCCATATAATTGGAGCATCCTGAGGGTAATCGGCTTGTAAAATATGACGGGTGATTTCTTTTATTAAGTTCACTTGTTCATTTTCAGTATTCGGCGCATACGAATTTATAAGCAAAAAAGGTTCTCTTTGAATAGAGCAATGTATGGCGATGAAACGGCCCGCAAAGTCATTGTGGAATGAAAGTATTTTGTAGTCTAACGATTCACCAAACATTATGGCTACTCCACGGCTGTTAGTTGTGCCGTGTGAGTAAAATATCTCACCCCGAAATTCGTTCCGCCATTTGCGCTCAATGTCAAGCGAACTGTGCGTTTCCTGTAAAAAGGCAACATCTTTCTTTGTTTCATGATTGTTTAACCAGTTAAATAGCTTTTTACGTTTTTTGTATTGCCCAATTCCCTTGACATTCAGCGACAAAATATTGACATCGATTTGCATACCGCTAAATTTGGAGAAGTAAATACATGCAGATATCTAAACTAGAAATGCTAGGAAAATCTGCTATAAATAAAGGCACTGCAAAACCAAGTAACTTAAAGTAAAGCAACAACATATACATAAACTGTGTGTTGCATTGTGATGCAACGAAAACTGAGCTAAATTTGGGCCGAATCTTAGCGCTCAAACTTACCTAACTGCCTAGATTTTAAATGCAGAAGAAAACAGCTCCATCTCAAATCATCTATAGTCGGGATAACGTGTTTCTCACCGGTATTTGTCTGGTAATGAGCTAATGTTGTAAAGGTCCTCTTCGATTTTCACTGAGCGGCCTAAGACCTTTGCCTGCTTGCCTGCTTCCTTGGCTATCTCCATGGCTCTTATCAATACAACTCTTTCTCTCTGCACTTCTCTGGGATAGTCTTGGGTTATGTACCCTCCTACATATCTTGTCGAGCTGCTCAGACATTTCTTCATACGAAAAACCTTGTCCCGGTCCTCTCTGGAGACAAATCGCACGATAATCGGCCTGGGTTTGCTCGGTGTAGTAGGCTTATTCTTCCCAACGCGGTGGACTGCGTGGAACTTGATATCCGGCACGTCCTTCAGGGCGAATTTTTTCTTAAGAATATCTTGTACGGTCTTCTTACAATCCTCCTGCTCAGTCTCGGGGATATTTTTGAAGCTTAAATTTTCGCGCCTGGAGTACGCGTCGAGTGCTATCCGTTTCTCTCTCTCCTCGTCAAGCTTGGCTCGTAACTCGTTTACCTCTGTAGTTAAAATGTCGACATTAGCAGCTTTACTTTTGAGGTCGGTAATTTCTAGCCATGCATTTTCCAGGGACTTCTCTAAATCACCCACTGCAGACTTCAGCTCACGCACGTCTTTGACTAATGAACTACGGATCTCGTCCATGTCTTCGTGCACTGCTCGAAACCCTTCCTTCATGCTATGAGATAGGATAGTAATTTTGTCTAGCAATTGCTCGGTATCCTCCGTGTCCATGGCTACTTTCTTTTCTAAGCGAGTCTCCGGGCTTGATGAACTGCTCAATTGCCGCTTGTTGCCTTTAAAAATGGGCATTGAAACCGGTTATTGTCTAGGGATGGAGCTCAAAGGACGGAGCTTCACGAAACACCACCGTCCGCCATGCCAGTCGAACCCAGCGCTCCAAAAACACTCCAAAAACATATCAACCTATATATCGTTGGAAAGCTTATGGAATGGACTAGCGAACTATGGCAAAAATAATTATTTTTTTCATAATTACATTTTTTTTAAGGTTTTATTAAAAATTTGGCTGTGAGAGTTTCAAGAGATAACGCTGACGAACTGCTAGACCTTGACTCCCAAGTAACACATTGTTTTAATCCTTAAAGGTGTTTCTCAAAAACCGTGTCTGCGTTTTTTAAAATTTTGCTTTGCTCAAAAGTTATCGAACTTTTAAATTTCGAAGGTCAAATTTTGTGGAATTTTCACACTCTAAAGATTTTAAAAATTCATAACTGTTGAACTAAACAAACTTTAAAAAATTCGGCAGTTCGACAGCGTTAGCTCGTGAAAATAGCACACCAAAATATTGAATCAATGCTTTAAAAAAAATAAAAGGTATCAATAAGTGATTTCTTTTTGCCATAGCCCGCTAGTCCATTCTATAAGCTTTCCAACGATATATAGGTTGACATATACTATAGGTAAATCCATTGCCTGACGAGGGAATTCCACGCTAAATTTCACGCGAAAAACCGATATCGCTCGAGTCGCGCAGCGACGACTAAATTTAAGAGAATTGGTAGTGGATTTCGTGCGCTTGAAAGCCGCGCTAATGCGAAAGCGATGGAATTTTCTGAATCTCAAAACGAAAGTCCCTTGAAATTAGGCTTTGCTGCAATAGCGAATCTTTAAAACAAGAAATTGCAATATATAAATGTTTAGATCAGAGAAAATTCATTCAGTTCAGTGTTACAAGTCTAAAGTAAGCTTAGGTATAGTTTTAAGATTGTCGACACACTGAAGTGACTGAAGCCAATTTGAAAAAAAGCGATCGAGTCTACAAAAGTTTCAAATGATATGAATTAGTAAATTTATCTTACTGATCGAAAATGTTTTAACTTTTAAAGCTTACTTGTTTGATTTCTTGTTCCCTTACGGCTTTCTATCTCCTTTATTC
Organism: Scolanthus callimorphus; assembly: GCA_033964015.1. Classification (NCBI taxonomy): domain Eukaryota; kingdom Metazoa; phylum Cnidaria; class Anthozoa; order Actiniaria; family Edwardsiidae; genus Scolanthus; species Scolanthus callimorphus. Next base: position 17,126,598 of record CM066912.1, on the reverse strand, counting down.
TTGGTAAATACCGCAGCTCCTGTAGTGTTTTTCGTTTTACATGTGTTTTCCACCTCTAACATTTGACACAACTCTTCATCGATAACATAACTTTCATCGAACGAGAGCCAACAGCTTCTCGTTGAAATATCTTGTAAAGTAAATATCTGGACATTGCCTTGCATACCCAGGGTAGAAATACCCGAAACTTTGGAGGAACCAGAGAGATTGTGTTTCCAAAACTTGTTGTGTTGACCACACAGAGTTTGAGCGTTTTGTGTTTTGTGGAGGCGCGTGTGCCCACGTTTCACAAAGCGCGCGAAAAACTGTCATACGAAAAATGGAGATAAATACATTTCCCCTGCTTTTATCGTAACTAACTTCTATCAAAAACTTTAAAACAAATTTGATTTTTGTATGTGCTATCTGATTAATAGTCCGGGAATGCTGTACTAACTAAAAAACTCATCGATTTTTTAAATTTAAATGACGGGGGCCCTGTGTAATTGGGGTATTCCACAAAAAATACCTCTCCTTCTTAGCCAATCAGCGCGCGCGATAGAATAGAGGTATGGGATTCTATAGGATTATTCAAAGCTTCAGGAGGCTAGATTCCGCTAAGAAAATAGCACGAAAAAAGCGATATCGCACGAGTCGCGCAGCGACGAGGGCGATATCGTCTTTTTGAGTGCTATTTTCGGCGGAATCTACCGACTGAACGCTTTGAATATACTTGAATCCTATGATATCTCGTCCTCAATTTACACAAAAAGAGATATCATAGGATTCTATTATAATCGGGTTGTCTGCGCAAACGTTTCTGATTGGCTAAATCGTCCGCACTCACTCCGCTTGGCCCTGAAGCTGTGTCGCCAAACGAAGTTCACAAACCTGAAGAGAAAGTGGATATCTCCACAGTGGGCGTGTTTTGGTTGGAAAAGATTCACCCTGGGCTAAGTTCTAATTCAAGCGATTTCTTAAGCGAGGGACAAAGCTGCCATCGCCGCCATTTTGAAATCTCTCCCAGGAACTAAACAAGAACTCAGTTCGCAATGCCGAAATCACCATAGTCATCTAAACATAAATGGTTCTGTCACAGATTACTTGCAGGAATGTGCAAGGATAATTATTATTCGTAAGCTTTAAGCTGAGAAAAATTTTCTTTCAAGTTTGAACAAACGTACACCGCCGTACACCGCCTTGCTTTCTGGAAGCACGCTAAGGCGAAATGCCACAAAGCCATGAATAATACTTTCTAAGTATAAATCCTGACGCTGTATCGCAAAACGAAGGACACAAACCAGAAGAGAAGGAGGAAATCTCTCCAGTGGGCTAAGTTCTAATTCAAGCGATTTTTTCAGCGAGGGACAAAGCCACCATCGCGGCCATGTTGAAATCTCCCACATAAACTAAAAAAGAACACAGTTCCCTTAGCCGATAGCACCATTGACATTCAAACCTAAATGGTTCTATTACAGATTACTTACATTTGTGTGTAGGGATAATTCTAATTCGAGAAAGATTTGAGCTGAGAAAAATCTCATTCAAGTTTGAACAAACTTACACCTGGCACTTCCTACAGAGCGCGCGCTAAGTCATGAATGATATTCTCTAAATATTCCTATGATAAACTAAGAAATTTCTTAGAACAGTTTAACTTTACCTGTTTCTTCTCTCGTGCCTTACTGATAAGCATTATACAAACAATTCCGAAGTCAAATGCTTTTCTGTAATAGGCTGCGTTTTCAATTTTAGCGGGTTCTTAGACAGATTTGAGAACCGGACTGACTCACCAAGACACACACACGTGCGTCATTTTCTCCACCAAAATCAGGGAGACCAGTGCAAAACAAACACACAAAAAGGGAGGTCATTAGTAATGTAAATCAGCAGTTTATGGAAGGGGGAACTTAGGTTGGATCTTCTAGCGTCACGAAGTGACGGGCTGTTTTCTTGTTTTGGTTAAACTAAGGACGTGTATGATTTTTTTTTTCGAACAACGTGCGCGAAGGTTCTCAGTAACCTTAAGTTAGGTCGAAAACTCACAAGATAATTGGTATTAACATTTTCTCTACCCTTTTGTCCAAGATTGTCTGCGATCGTAAAAGTGTCATAATTCGATTTTATACGGCAATGTTTCGACGTATTTTTCTGATTTTTTCACTGAGCGTAAAACATATGATTACTCAAAAGGTAAAAGCGCTACCATTTTCAATGAGCTAATTATAGTGCACGTCAGATTGCTGCTTCTGGAAACCTGCTGACGGCTATAATTCCAATGCCGGCAAAATGCCGTATTTTTTCATGTATTGTCTTAGAAGTTTCGGTAAACCACGGTCAACAAACTGTTTACTACACTTTGGCGAGAGAAAAAAACAGTCAACAAAGGAAAACATAGGTACGCAGTGCGTACGGGAAGCTATTTGCTTATGTCCTACAGGGTGGGACGGACTGGCCGTGTACCATTCTCGAACCCCAGAGCTCCCCGGCTCGTCTGCTCGCAGGGGAGGCTCTGGGGACATCCATTTGAGGGCCTACGCTGATTTTAAACGTTGGGGCATGCGCAGAAAGGTGTTTCTCTCAGCGGCTCTGTATCAAATCTCGCGCGTGCGTCAATGGCTGTCACCAGAGCCTCCCCCGCGAGGAGACGAGCGGGGGAGCTCTGGGTTCGAGAATGGCCGTGTACAACCTTGTTCCAATCACGCATTCCAAGGGAAACCCGCTGGCCGCTAGAAACGAGGTTGGGGCTGATCATGAGAAAAGAGGTGGGACTTGTTTCGATGACGTCACCGGTTAAAGTAATGCGGTATTAATTCTCATATTGGGTTTTTTGTCTCTTAAAGCAGGGTCGTCCCTGCTTAAAGCAAGCGATAAATTTTAGAAACTATTGTGTATATGCTCAGTGGCAACTTATTGTCTAAGTAGTTCTACCTTTTCCCGTCGACTCGGATTAAAAAATAACTTTTTCAATCACACAGTTCCGGTGACAAAACACATGAAAAAGTGCTTGTCTTTGAGAAAAACTAAAAAAAAAAACTCACCTTGCCATCCCGGTATTCGAACCCCGGACCTTCATTCATGGAGTTCAGTGAAGGCTAGACAGAAAGAAGAGGAGGCGAAGCGCAAAGGTCTGCAGGCTAGAATGCAGTTTCTTAGCAGGAAGCAACAGTTAGCTCAGAGACAGTTTCATTTGCAACAGGAAGAGGCAGAGAGAAAATTTCGACTGCAGCAAGAGGAAGAGTATCTTAATTTGCAAGGTGATTTGGCCGAAGTGTTGGCCCGTGAAGAAGTCTATGCTAAGACTGAAAGCTTAGTTAGTGGATCTAAGCCAGTAAATTCCATTCACGAGGAGCCAAAGTGCAGTAAAGCTGAGCCTGTTAAGCCAGAGCTCTTAGATCCCTTTGCTCCTGAATTTCCTAAACCAAACCGGAAATTAATGGATTTTCCTGCTGCTCCACCAACTAACAATCCCAGTAATAATAACCAGTACCTGGACACTTTGATTAATATTCAGCAAACTCAAATGAAATGTGTTCAAGAATTGGCTGCACAGCAAGAGCGAAGTGCAATGGCTTTAACCCTCCCTGAACCTGAAGTTCCTGTGTTTGCAGGAGATCCTGTTCAATACAGAGACTTTGTAAGGGCCTTTGAATGTTTTATAGAGGCCAACACTCAGAGTAATAGCTCTAGACTGTATTGAGCAACTGAGCAACGGATTTGCCCTCTCTGTAAACTAGAGTCAGAAACAGTTGCTCATTTTTTGCTCTATTGTGTAGCATTATATGAGCAAAGAGTTTTGTTGTGGAATAAATTACAGGACCTAATTGCTGCAAATAGTCCATGCGATTCGCAAGCAATCTTTATTTTTTTACGTGGGCTTGATGACCCATGTAAAGTCAGACTCCTGCTCGGTGGCCTTGTATTGCCATTTGACGTTCATTTGAACACTGTTATAGATCGCTACATATCTGTGGCGATTTTTCGATTATATAATTTGGAATGTCAATAATTGATATGACAGACACACCTCAATAAGTGTCAGGCCTGCAGTATCTGTGCAATGTATATATGATACGACGTGTATTTATATTTATATTTGTGTTTTTATATGACGAGATGTTGTAATAAAGATTCGTTCGTTCATTATTTGATACAATATACTACTGGAGAAGTCCAAGAGCTGACGAGAAGCTGTCTTGCCATGAGTCCTGATGAGGGCTACAAAGAAGCTCGTAGATTGTTGAAATCCAAATATGGTCAGGATTATAAGATTGCTGCTGCATTTGTTGATAAGATTACAAGGGGTGATCAAATAAGAGCTGATGATAGTGAGGCTCTTCAGAAACACTCATTTAGAGTTGCAGAAACACTCTAAATGAGATTGGTCACTTAAGTAAAATAGAGAATCCTGATAGCTTGAAATCCATTGTAGCCAAATTACCATATGACCTGAGGAAAAGATGGCGGATCAAAGCTGATCATATCTCTGAGGAACAAATGAGGGAGATAAAGTTTCAAGATATAGTTAGTTTTGTCGAGAGGGAGGCACGCATAGCCTCCCACCCTATGTTTGGCAAACTAGCCAAAGAAAGAGAGATGCATGTAAATAAGAAACCACAGGACTCTGTGAAGAATAAAGTACAGGAGCTGAATGTTAGGCAGACATTTGCTACAAGTACTCACCAGGCAAGTGATAAAACAGATACAAGTGCCAACAGTAAAGTTTCTGGAGAGTCACATACACTAGCTAGTAGTCCCCATGTGAATTCAAAGGGTACCGGTACATCTGGACAGGCAAATGATCAGTCTAGTAATGATGCAATGAAGAGAAGCTGTCTTAAGTGTGAAAGTAGTTCTCACAAGCTGGATGACTGTGAAGAGTTTAAAGGGATGAGTTGTGAGGATAGAAGAAAGTTTGCAAGCAGTAAAGCCTTATGCTATAACTGTTTGATCCTATTCCACAGAGCAAATAAGTGTAGGAAGAAAAGTAATTGTCAAAAGTGCTCACAGAATCATTCAACATTGTTGCACAACTCTGATCCCCCCACAAGTAGAGTCAACAATGGGTTTGTTGGGAGAAAGGAAACCAACGGGCGCATGGAGTCTGTTGCTCTTCCCGTGGTGCCAGTGAAGGCCAGGGCAAATGGATCAGGCCCAGTAATCACATTTGCCTTTCTAGACAGTGGGTCCAATTCCACCTTTTGCTCAGAGCAGTTACTACAGCAATTAGGAATCGAAGGGAAAAGGACGAATTTGCGTTTGTCTACCATTTTAAGGGCCAAGTGGTGGATCTAGAAGTTTACGACCTTGATGAGAAGGAATTTGTACCACTCCCCTCTGTATTTTCAACACCCAAGTTACCAATCTCAAGTGAAGATATTCCCAGACCGAAGGATATTGATGGGTGGCCCCACCTTGAGGATAGTAGTAAGCTGATGGGAAGATTTTTACCTGAATCGGTTAAACGTTTAACCGATCGAATTTTTCACAAAAATCGTGATTGGTCGAGAGAACAATGGTTGTCAAAACAAGCAACGTGATTGGTCGAGAGAACAATGGGAGTCGAAGGTCACGCACACAACGCAAAAAACGTGACAAATGGCAACATTTTTTACCTGAATCGGTTAAACGCATAATTAATGAGCATGATGGGACCATTTTTACCTGAATCGGTTAAACGCATAATCAACGGAATTTTTTACAAAAATTCAGGTAAAACGTTTACCCGACGGAATTTAATCAATGACTTGATTCAGGTAAAACGTTTACCCGACGGAATTTTTCACAAAAATCGCGATTGGTCGAGAGAACAATGGAGGTCAAAGGTCACGCCAAAGAGTAACGCAAAGGGATCACACAATCTTTTTTTATTGTTTTTTAGAATTCTACAGTAGACATATGACCTTTAGTCCAGGGTGTATTATCGCTGCAGGCAATACCCCACGACTGTCCTCTGATTTCTATAATGTCTTTGATATCTAATAGTTTACGTAGTCGCAAGAGCTCATTTCTTCGTATTCCTTGATCGCAGTTGTATTCATCACCTGTCTTTAGGGCGTTATGGAGGCGATTGCAATAAGCAATTTTACTCCCCGGCTTGGTTAATAGTGTTTTTAACTCGCCTCTGCAGAAGAAGAGTTCCAAATCCGGCTTGTCTTTGAAAGAGCAGCAAAGTTTGTAAGCCATCATGTTGGGTATGCATGTTTTCGAGTAGCCTTCTCGTTCGAGGTAATACTTGCAGGTGTGATGGTTAAAATTGAGGGTTATCACCTCGTCTTTCATGCGGTAAACCTTGCAAACACATTTTAGGTGCAGTAGTTTTAAGCTACTGGTTCCTGCCGGGAGAATGATCATGATGAACTGATGCGGTGTACTCGTTTTGTTGTTTCTTTTATGCCGTGGTATATAACTGAACACATGGGTAAATTGGTTGACCTTTTTTTATTTCAGCAAATTACCTTAACTTAAAGTTACAGCTCGTGAGGTCGGTTATATAACTGAACACAGGGGTAAATTGGTTGACCTTTTTTTTATTTCAGCAAATTACCTTAAGTTAAAATTACAGCTCGTGAGGTCGTTATATAACTGAACACAGGGGTAAATTGGTTGACCTTTTTTTATTACCTTAAGTATATTTTTACAATTGGACAAAAGAAATATTTTTTAATACCGCTAAAACATAATTTCTTCTGTTTCTTGTGGTCCAGAAGAAATTGTTCACCTGAAAAAGTGATACAAGCATGGTTGATTATAATACATGCTTAAATCGATTTTGTAGTTTTTGAGATTAGTTAGTTGATTGATCGTGATATTTTAGTTAACGTTACAGTTAAAATAAAATAGTTTAACCGATTGTATAAATTTCACATGTAATCCATCGCAAAAATGTTGTTGGGCATATCTTTGGTTTTCATCTATAAAAAAGAAAAGCGAAATTGTGGTTAAGTAATACAATCGAATTCAACATAGTTTATTTTGTCGGGGTAGATATTTTGCATATCACCGTGAAGATAGAACGTTTCTATCCCTTTTAAAAAAATTCCGCGAATACGTGATCCCTTAAAATTGTCTCTTTTAAAGTTGTCTTTATAATCTGAAAAAAAAGGAAAAAAAGTTTATTCCAGTAGCGAATTGTAACTCTCTTGTAAGTTGATTAAGTTACGATTCATTCGCGATTCAGTTTCAGCTGCGATTCAGCAGCTTGTGGTGTATATATATCTTGGCACGAGTTAGCGAACGACCAAGCAAGCCTTTAACAGTCAAGTCAAGCACCTCAATTGTAAGTTAACACAAAATCTCTCTCATGTTATAAAAAAATGTTTTTAATAATCTTATTAAACTTATTATAACCACGCATACAAGCTTCTTCTGTAAATTGTGATTGTTTGGATAAAATATCAATGTCAATACCTTTAAAGCGATGTTCTCTTTTATCGTTGTCTAAACAGGCAGCACAGAGGGGAAAGCATTGGGCACAGTTCCAGCAAACGTACAATTTTGTTTGGCATTTTTGAATGTCACACCATGGCCCTTCGATGAGTAATCGCACGTTTCTGTGAATTTTATCCCATCCCATCTTGCGTTTTCGTTCTAGAAGGTTGTTTACGAGGGGTATGTGATAGGATTTCCAGATGATCAATTTAACATCCCAAGGCAGTTTTTGAAAAAAGGGTAAAGCATCGACTGACGGTTTGACGATGCTCACCCTTATCCATTTTTCCTTTTTGGTCCACTTTTCGTCTAGCCATTTCCATCCGTTGCGTTTAACCCATTTGTAACTGCCTGAAGATTCTTCTAGCGAAACATAGCTAAAGTCAAAAGTCCAGTTGCCATAGCTGTACAATGGCATGGCTGGCAAGCCTCAAGCATTTGAACTTGTGATGGTTTTATAAGGTAAAAGAGTTGGTTAATCGCGGTTAAAAGGAACGGCATACACGTTCATTCAACGTTCAGGTTCACACACACATTGAAAGTTACCTGTAAAAATGATCAAAAAGAGCAAAGCATTTGTTTTTAGGTAAAGTCACGCATACACGTTCGTTCTATCCCCCACGCATACACACTGACACAAACATGCTTGTTGGGGTAGCTTAAACTAAATCTAACTCGATCAAAGTTTTGTCGTGCAATGTTCCGCTGTTCAAAGTCTCTGGTGGTGGCCTGATGTAGACGTAACGCCATAAACAAACGTTTTGCATGTCGCCTCCCTAAAGGTTGATGTTTTTTAGCGGGGTGAAGTCGTGGGAGAAGGTCTTGCACGCGAGCGTTGTAAATCATGTTCATAAATTGAGTGTCACAAAAAAACAAATTGATGTTGTGATTGAGACATGGTAATTTTATCGTCATCCACACAGCCGTTCCGTTGTTCCGTTGATCGTATGGCCGGTTGATTTCTTGTAAAGCGCACATAAGGCGTTTGGTGAGTAGAGTTCCATTGTATTGGTGTCGTGTCGCAGTAACAGGGCATTGTGTACAGTCGTTGACTATTGACGCTCACGGCCATGTGTAACCTTCGCGCCGTAGTCGCTTGATTGAAAGGCGACGACTTCGTCTATGGAATCGGCTCGTGTTAAAGTAAGGAAATTGCCAGTTTTTAGTAAAGATGAAGCGGTAGGTTAATCCATCATCGCTCAATGTTATAAATTCTGGAGGACAGTACTCGCCGATCATGCATCGTTTACCTGCATTCGTAGCCATCATTATTGACTGGCCATAGCGGTGAGGTTTTTTACGTTTACGTTCTGATCTGGGCCTATTGGTTAATGCTAGTTTTTGATGTCGTAGCGTGATCACAAAAGCGCATCTCCATCGGAGGTAGTCGTAGGGGAACTCTTTACCTAAGCGATAGACTTTATCCTCTTGACGCACAAACTGTTGTTCGAGCAGGGTGCGTAACATGACATCGTGTTCCGCTTTTTTTAAAAACCCCGTCTTGCAAAACATGAACCCATTCGAGAGTTTGCGTAACGCGGTGTTACGATCGGGTAACACCAAAATTCCACAATGCAAGCCCATCCTCGTTTAACGCAAGGGATTGCTGTGTCACAGATGCAGCGAAAGCGATCATTTTTAGACATGACTAGAAGTGACATGGTTGGTTGAAAAAAGCGAGTTGCGCGCCTCTTTTTTATAGCCGTTTTTGTAACCTTTAATTTTGTTTTGTAACCGATGGGGTATAATTACAAGTTCGTAATTAGTAAAGCCATGCCCGCGGCGCCGCCGCCACACCACTATGCCTTATGAGTGGCGCACGCGTTGTAATTTTCTCGAAAGCCTTGTGGTGTGTTATCGACTGTACGATTCTCGACATAGTATGGTGGGTCTTTGTGATGGGGATGAGTGCGAATGTGTCATTTCTAGAAGGATTCAGAATGAAGATCGTGTGGTGTGCTCGTATCATTCGTCGTCCCCCTCGCTTCGTTACGATGAGATGGCGTTATGGCAAGCGACTCGCAACGATCTAGGAACCGGTCGGTTAAACCGCCTAGCACACTTGGAGATTACCCAACAAGGGGTGATTAAATTTTTGGTGTATCAAAGACCTTGTCACCGCGAAGGATGGACTGTCAAAGACGCGTTTTATCTGTTTGGATTTTACCCCGAATACGCTAGTCATGTAGATTACCTGAATAATCTTTACCTCAAGATGCTTACTTCGTCTTGGCATTTAACTCAGTGTAACTTTAATTATAGTCAACTGTTAAATTATTTTTACCTGAGAACTCAACCCCCGATCAAACACACTAGAGCGGTGTGTCAGGCGTGCGTTAAAGTGTATGGCGAGGTGTTTGATTCGTGGCCAGTTCAGCACGATAGACGAGGGGTGATGGTGTTCAACGAAATCAATCATTGTTTTTATGGTACTCCCCCTCAGTGTTTGCATGGGGTGGCCATGGCGTTTGAATCACGACAGGGGCATTGGGTGTATTGTGTGCAGTACGATGGTTTGTGTCATGTGTCGTCAACGTGGCGTTTTTCGGGTTGGGTAAGTGGCTTAAGCGCCTGATCGTGCAGGTGACTCGACAGTGTAACCGTGTTGAGGATTTTTGTCCTAGCCGTGTGGTTAAGTTTCACGCCGTGTGTGTTTCCGCTCTCGAGGCGGTGGCGGTTCGCGATGCGGATTGTGTTGAATGGGATGGATCTCGTTGGATGGTTGTGGTTGAGCATTTATTACCTGCCGTGTTTTGGGTTCATAATGAAAAGGGTAAGCTGTTTCGTACGATCAACGGGGCTCGTTTTGAGCATTTCGTGAGGTGTTTTGAAGATCATCTTTGTCAAGTGGTGGGGCACGTGAGGAAGAATGGCGAGGTGTGTCAGGTAAATCGCAAAAGAGATGTGCTTCTTCCTAAAGGGGTGGAAAAGGTTGTAACGGATGATGCGTTTTTAACTGCAGTTCTAGGTTTAAATTTACTGCCGCCGTCGGGGTTGTTTACCCACGAGGAGATATTGTGCTTGTTTATGTTTGCTTCGATACCTCATTTCAGAGATCACGTATCTGCCGAAATGGGTGAACAACACGACAAGGTCGTTTTACGGCGTTTCGTGTGATGCAACCGCATGTTGAAAAAACGTGTTTTTCTCTGTTAAAACAATCGTTTGAAACAGTGCCACCCCTTTTGGAGCTTCGATCTCATGTGCGTTGGAAAGTGGCTAAGGAAATTGGCGAGGTTATAGAGAAAAGCGATCAATGTGAAGAGGTTTTCGCGGAAGCGCTGTTTATTCCTCGTAGTAAATTCTATCTCAATTTTGTAATTCGTGCCTATTGTAAAGATCACCATCATGCGTGTTGTTGTAGAGAAACGGCTTTATTTAATGTCAATTAACTGTGATAAGCACACCAATTAAAAAAGAAACAGGTTTCTTTAATGGCGCAGTGTGGTGTTTTACCGTCGATTAAAGGACGATGTTTTCCGCACGTGTTAGTTTCTTTGTTGAATGGCCATGGGTGATTGTACGCGTATTCGTTAAACTCATCGTCGTCGGGTTTAGGACATCCTAGCGTTTCGAGGTTGTAGTTGGGGATTCCGCATGCGTCGAGCACATCTTTTTCCACGTGACCTCCCTTGTAAGCCATCAGTGATTCTTTGCTGCAGTGGTTGTCGTAAATTTGCCTGATTTTGGCCTGCACTTGGGAAAGAGCGATGTGTCCACGAGGGCGGTCAACGACGCGAAATCCATGAATAAAGTTTTTCACATAGTTGCATGATTTTTTGTCCTTGTGACGAAGCGACGAATAGTGGAACGGATAACTGACGAAATAGCGGTGTAGTTTAGGTGAATAATTTGGCCAAGCTTCCACCGTGATGATTCCAATTTCTTTGGGATAAAAGCGGCGCTGGATGAAAAATCCTTCCATATCGAGAATCCCCCCAATCTGAACAGATCCTTGGTGATCAAAGCACGTCACCACCATGATGATGTTGAGCCTTTTTCTGTATAGCCGATTCTGCGAGCACGTTAAACAGTTTCGCGAATTTATCCTTTCTCGGGTAAAAAGCAATCGGTTTTACCCGATTCGAGAAGGGGCAACGTACGAGATGTGTGAAGATGGGGATGATAACGCCTTTCACATAGCCTTTGTCGGAGGCGTGTTTCTTCGGTTTTGTGATGAAATCGAAAAGAAAGAATTGAAACAACTCAAAGACCGCACCGACGATGCATCGTTTCTTCTCGAGTGTTGTATTGCTCATGGTGCCATTACCCAGCGGTTTGTGGATTTCGAAGACCAGCAGAAACAAGCAAGCAAATTTTCAAATTTTCGTGAGTGGAGTGACGATTGGGAGGAGTTACACACGTTGCTCGTTTACCTGTTGAGGCATTATCCAACGGTTTAAAAAAAATATATATATAACATTTAGGCATCGCAACGAAACATCATCATGTCATTGTCTAGTATAGCGCTTAAAGCGGCTTTGTTGACGGCGTTGGCGTTTTTTATCCCCTTTTCTGCTGGATTTACCTTGTGTGCTCTAATGGTATCGCGTAAAGCGGACAGTCAACTCGAGCTCGTCTCGCATCTTGTGGCTTTTGTGTAACGAAATGAATAAACATTGCAAAACTGTAGGTGATGTGGATTACGTGTTAGACGTTCAATGGGTGCTGTATAAAATGCTTCGATTTCTCAACACGGCATGGGCTGCGGAGTACACGATCCCCGTCGGCCCTCCTGAAACATTTTATTCAAAATCGCATTGCGGATGTAGTGAGTTGAAAGACGATTTTTACGAGTGTATGACTACGGTTTGCGACCTGGTGCTGGCTGATGGGGCGTGGGTGGGTCAATGGCGTGATTATTTTTGGAAGGGGAATTTGTGGTTTGGGTCGAAATTACCCGACGAAACGAACCCTTTTGAAAAATGTTTAATAAAACTGGAGCGTTGCGATATTTATTGTGTCGATCGTGAAGCGTTGCTCATCCATTCAAAAGAGAAGTTGCAGCAGCAGATCCAAGTGGTTTTGAAGGAGTCGGCCAGCGAATTAGATAATGAATTCGATTGAAGAATCAGCGGAAGAAGTTCGTGCCTTAGCGTCCGTTTTGGTAGAGCATCCTCACTTGATTCAGTTGGTCCTCCGTTTGTGGGATAAAGTGCGTCAAATTGAACACCATCCATGGACGGAGTTGGCGTGTTGCCGTCAAGCCTTGATGGGGCTGTGTGACTTGTTTTTAGATTATGCTTTACCCAGGCAGTTACCGTTGACTCATTTTTTGATGTCGGAAATGCTTATGTTATTACGGTTGTTAGAGGGGATTGTTAAAAAAACTCCAAACCTAGTGAACGCCGCTTTGCACCAAAAAATGTCCGACGTGTGTCAAAAGGCTTATTTTTGCATGAATGGTATGCATGGACAAGATGAGTTTAGCATGTCGTTTGTAACCGAGGTAAAAACGATGTTGGAAACCGAGGTGATCGTGTCTCCGTTGTTGAAATTGGGCGGTTATTTAAAAGCAGCTTTAACCCAACTTCCTAGTGAAAACCAGTGTAAAGAATATTGTGTTCAACAAAATTTATTAGCAGATTATAGCGGATCGCTGATGAAGCGCATTGAGCAAATGGCCTGTGAATTGCAGTGGCAGTGTTTGCAGATGTTACAATAAAAAATAATCCACAGTTAGTTAAACAGTCTTTTCAAATGTTTTTGAACGTAGGGTTGTTTCGTCACCCCTTTTAACCCCAAGCTTCCTAGCGTTCGAAATCCGACAGCAAAAGAGGGGGCCACGTTCACAAGCCCCGACAATACCTCTCCTATGGTGTTGGTGATTTTGGACGCTTTAAATACCGGACGCTTTATGGACGCGTGACTGATTTGAGGTACCGAACTTGCGGCACCCGTTCGGCGGCGGCGGCGTGGACCCACGACAATACCTCCACGCTGCTTCCTGCGCCGGCGTTTCATCGTGTGTGTGCTTATAAAAAGGGGTAGGGTGGATTGAGCGCGCTTTTATAGACTGGTGCGCGTTCGTCATGGAGCACATAAAGCGACATATTGCTCAATTGGAGCACATGATTGATTATGAACACGGAAAAATGGCTTTGCCCTCGGCCGATTTTGTAACACTGACCGCTGAGATGATGCAGGTAATCGCCAAGCTCAAACAACGTACTGGGTTAACCGAGGATGACTTTCGTCGGCTCGTATTTCGTGATGTCGTTCAAGAAGAGGGTGAATCAGAAGAGGAAGAAGAAGAGCAAGAGGTGCAGGGAGAAGAAGAAGAAGAAGAAGAAGAAGATCCACCCTCTCGGGGTCGTGAAGTACACATGAGCTTTACCTTTAACTGATTCTAAGGAAAAAAAAACTATAAAGACAAACGAACTCAGTGTGACTCAGAAGCTAAAAGAAAAAAATGGCCTTGAGCAACACGTCGTGTAGCGTATGCGATCAAACGCCTCACGGATTTGATTTTTCCGTGGAAGACAAGGCACACTTTTTTAATGTGTTAAATCACATTTTGTTTGGAATGGCCAACAGCCGGGTGTTACCCACACAAACCCTAATCAAGGGTTTAGAACAGTGGGTGTTTGGTAATCCCGAAGGTCGTGCTGCGGCGAGAGCCACGTACACTCGTGTGATGATCAACCTGCACGAGGAATTGCGGCGACGCGAGCAGATGCAATTGTGTGTTTCTTGCTACGTAAAAGAGAAAAAAGAAAAGGTTATCAAGCGCGAAGGTGGTGGCGCCTCTTTAGAAGATGTGGTGCGTCAAACGTACGCGAATTTAGGTCACGAACCACCACCGAAAAAGAAAAAGAAAAAACAGCGTGTTACCATAAAACCCGTCGTCCCGATCGAAGTGGTGCCTAATTCTCCTGCACCATCACCAGACGCACAACAACAAGAACATGGCTGATTGCGGTGATCGTACCGAAGAACTTTTTTTTCGCCGTATTGCGGATATGGAAAAAGTGGTGCCAGGGAATTATTTAGAACATGTTCGTTTTTATTTTTTTCATAAAAAAAACGCACATTTTGTTCCGTTGTGGAAGAACGTGCTCAAGAAATGGGGCGCTAGCGACAAGGCTGTTCGTTGGGCTGTTTCAAGAGTAGATGATGATTGCTTCACGTTTACGTTTTTTAATCAAACTCTACCCTTATCTCAAGTGCTGCGCAGGGTGTTGTTTATTATGGAGTCGTTGCAGTCGCAACCGCCAAGCCGAGATATCGACGAAACGTTTAGCGATCAAGAACTCGCCGAAATTTGGAGTTCTTTTAGCAGCCTACAAAAGCCCAATGTTCATTTGATTCTCGCTGTTTTGGGACAGCTTCTCAACGACGCCGTCTGCAGACGTTTACTGGGTGTGCAATTGCAACACGTAGCTTCTGAGAATCGAGCACGACTTGGGCTGGGCGATGTCGTCGACGGAAAAAAATAAAGTGCATCCTTTTTTTTACAAGCTGGCCGACATCGTTAAACAACAGCAAGGGCGAATTGCTATGCCACCGCGATATGATGGCGATCAATCTCCCACGCACGATTGTATTTTGGACTTTTTACACACGTTGTTGGATCAGCACCCACAAGATCTTATCGAATTTATGATTCAGCGGTATTTGGAACGTCAGTTGGCCTTTGCGCGATGTCATCGTTTTGCTTGGGAAGGGGATTTTTCGTATGCCGCCAGCACACCCTCTGCAGGACTCATCACCTTTTGAGAAACAATATAAATAGCAGATAGACGCCCACAACAACGGCATCACAATGACATCACAACAACAACAACATGGAGTAAGGCGGCGGCGGCGGCGGCGACAACGAGGTCGCGGTGGTCTTATAAAAAGCCCGGTGACCCGTAGCATAATTAAAAGCGCAGGAACTGCTTTATTTAGACGTGCCAAAAGAGCGTTGGTGAAGCGTGGCATCGTCGCGAAAAATGCCTGAACAAAGAACAGTGACACGAGACTGCTTGATGGAGGCGTTACGTTTAATTTTAAAATTTGCCACTGAAATGAGTGATAGAATGTGTAGACGACGAAGACGAGTTGTTAAAGAAATGTAATAAAAAAAAGAGTTTTCCTAAAACCGTGTCTTTGTGATTCGTTATAAAAAGCGCGCTCGAGACCGGCACACACAGAGATAGGCACAATGGCAGAGAGTGCGACACTCACCGATAAAGCCGAAAAAGCGGTAGATTATCATCATGCGCAAAAAGTGGTTGCTCTTCTTCGACAATGCTTGCCCCTGCTCAATGCGGTCGACACGAAGGACAACAATCTAATGAATGTGGTGCTTAAATTTCGCGAAGAGGCAGCCCTGATCGTGGAAGAGAGAGAAACAGATGAAGGGGGGTGCTCGTGTTTTGGTGGATTGTGCATCACGTTCTTGTACTGGGACACGTTATACGATAGTCTTGAACGCTTGTACCACGAACGTGATGCCCTTCGTCCAGAATGGCCAGAGTTAACCGTTCTGCTGGATAAACTGAACAGTCAGTTACACTTGTGGATTCACAGCACAAGTTTTTTCTTCGGTTACGTGAGGAGACGAAGTTTAGAAGAGTACGGTCGTTACCTTCTGAATGGCCAACAGGGTAATCTCCCTCTATTACCTGACGGAGCAGGTACAATGGCAAAATGCAAGCGAGACTACGCAATAATGATGCGTAGCTCCTCGGGTATATAAATTGAACCGGTTACCTCGTTTAAATCACAGCCCCTAGAAATGATGTGCGACGTACCTGTAACCGTAACGGCTACTAGCCCTCCTCCTCTCAACAACAACGAGGAACCGAAAAAACGAAAATGTCCTGTGGCCACCAAGGACTTGTCCAAAATGCTGCCGCCGCCGCTCGACGACGAAGAACCCAAAAAGAAAAAGAAAAAGAAACCTAAACCTAAACCACCGGAGACGACGACTGTTGTGATGGAGGAAAAAAAAGATCCCTTGTGGGAATTTTTGCTAAACGACCAGGCACCGACGGAATTTCTGTTAAACGGTCAAGGCATGCCGCCACCACCACCACCACCACCACCACCACCACCACCACCACCACCACCACCACCACAGATCACGGGGTTTCACCCGTTTGAGGCGCTATTTCAAGAAACAGAAGAAGGTGGTCATCCACCGATCGCGATGCTCATGTCGGATTTTGCACACGTGCATCACAATTATCTCGACTGTCTGATTCGGCTCAAAGCGTTTGCTAGCAACGAGATGGTGCCGAGCCTCAACAAGGTGATCGACATGCTCACGTCACCCGTGCAAGACAAGTTTGGCTACACCGAGAACGTGGGTCCGCTGTTCAAGGAACTGCACAAAAACACCAAGACTTTTCATGCGAAAAGCAACAAGCCTTTGCAAGAGGCTTGCGATCTGATCGCCTCGATGCGCTATGCATCTCGTAAGAAAAAAATGTAAAAAAGAGTGTGATAATAAAAAAAATTTATTAAATTTTAAATTTTAAAAATGACATGCGTATTTATTTATTTTTAAAAGCAACGCGTGACCAACGAGTCAGTCCTCCTTTCCCATCTTGTTTCTTGTGCGTTTTGCTGCGCGTCACGGCAGGAGTCCTTGTCAAGGCCGTGTCAATCTTTTTCAACATGGCCAACGATTTTTTGGCTGCTTTTTCGTGCGAGGCAGAAGGGGTTGACCTTGTATACGCCTTGGCCAATTGTCTTTGCACTTCGGAGGTTAATTTGGAGGAAGACGGGGTAGCCAGCAATTTGCGTTTGGGTGTGGTGCCGGGTAGAGCGGACGGTGGCGTGGGGGCCGACGACAAACCCAACGCCGACGACGACGTCCGATCCACCAAACGGCTATTACCATTCGCCGCCGCCGTGGTGTCCAACGTTTGCGCTTTGCGATAGTCGCGCGCTTGTTGCAGCAATAACGCATAATTGGCAATGGCTTTGGACGTTAATTTAGCCAGAATGTCGGGCGTCCATTGATGCTTGCTGCCCAACGTGTGATTGACCCATTTGGCTTTTTCCAACAACGGTTCCGTAAAAGGGCTTTGATTTTCCACCGTTTGAATTTGCTTCAATTGATTAATGCGTTGCACGTTTAACGGATTCATGCCTCCTTCTTGTTGTTGTGGTTCCGGAGGAGCAGCAGCAGCAGCAGCAGCAGAGGGTGCACGTTCCACGGGAATCAAATACGCCAGTTTATTATATTTCATGCTCACCCTCCTCCGACGAGTCCTTTTTATATTCCTTTTTCTTCTTGTTGTTGTTGTTCGGGCAATTCCACCACGTCTAAGTGTTCTTTTTGTTGTTCCGGACTCAGCAGATTTTTTTTGGGTTTGCTAGCGGCGGCGCTGCGGCGGCCGCGTGGGACGTGATGACGTAGCGTTGCTTTGACTATGTCGCTAATCACCTCGTGAAAGCGTGGATCGCGTGATCGTAACGCTTTGTGACGATTGGCTCGTAACGTGCGCTTACTTATAATCGTTTTCAGCCGCTTTTTAAAAGGCATCAATTTGTTCTTCACCTCCTCGTCCAACGGGGTGTTCTGATAAATGGCATTGTGAATCGTTTCGCTCAACGCATCCACTTCGCGTTTTCCTAATTGATTCACCACGTTGGGCACCAACGCTTTTTCTTGAAGCGCTTGGAAAAGCAATTTGTTACGAAACAATCGAGACCCCATTATTATTATCGACGACGACGACGCTTCTTCTTCTTCTTGAATCGTGTGGCGCGTTCGTTAAATCGGTTCATCATTAAATAGGGTTGACCCGCCAACGTGACCACGTTGCCAATTTGACCGCCGTGAAACAGCGCATCGCCGCGCCCTTTCAATTTGTCCTCGTACCCATCGTAACGAATAAACGCCGGTCCATAGGGTTTTCTCGCCGAAGCCTTTTTTGTAAACGACACGGGCAATTGCTTGCCCGGCCTGCCTCGTCGACGCATCATTTTTTTTTAACACACACGCCACTCTTTATTTATACTCTCCAACGAAGTCGTGGCGGCGGCGTTAACGGCACGGGCGTTAACGGCAGCTTGACGAGCGCGCGGCGAGGGTTAAAACCACCACCACCAACGTAAATCAAGCCCGGACGCTTAAAACCAAACCCACCACTCCCCATCATTTGCATGGTCACGTACGGCATCATCAAATTGCGCCGCGCTACTTTACGCAATCGACGCTGTTTCAAACGACGACGCTTTTTCATCACGACGACGATCCGGTCGGCGACGGCGGAATTCTCCTTCGTGCACGCACCCTCCTTATATTGGGCCCACCGCGACGACGCGTTCGACGCGCCGTTGCAGGCCGGGGGCGCCGCGGCTCCGCCGCGGCGTTCGCCTCGCTCGCGGGCGTGGACGAACTGAACGACTCGCGTTGCACGACCGGCCGTTGGCCCTTGCGCACCGTCGTCGTGGTTTTGGTCAGGGTGGTGGTTTGGTGGTCGCCGTCGTTCAGCGGCGTTCGCAACGTGGACGTGTTGTAGGCGCCGTGCTGTTCGGCAAACTGACGCGCGAATTCCGCGTAGTCGTCCGGCGGCGGTTGATGGTTTTGTCCGGCGGCGGGAGGCGCGAGTCCTGTTGCTGCGGGTGGTGCTGCGGCGGCGTCGACGCGAGACGTGCCCAGGAATCCCGAACGACTGACGGGGGTAACGCCACGGCCGACGGCGGTTGGACGGGCGAGATGGTGTCGACGTTCTGTTGCGTTAATGATGATGGACCTGCTGATGGTGGTAAAGACCACATTTGTTGTTGTTGTTGGGGATCCGTGACGTTCAAAAACAGACCAGGATTTTCGTCCACCACTTCTCGAACCGCTTGCAACACCGCCGCCGTGCTCACCAACGACGTGGCAGCCTCGTCGTCGTCGCCGCCAAGCACTTGTTGATCGAGAGGGTTGATCGCGGCGGGTTGGGAGTCAAGCTGACTCGCCAGCTCGCGCAGCTCCGCCAAGGCACGCGTGATGTTGCGGCTGCTGCTGCTGCTGTCGCTCATGCTTTGCTCAGGTAAATGGTTTGCCACTGACGCGTGCTCGGCAAAATGTTCGATCGCTGTCTCAACTCGGGCGCCGAATGCGGCGAAAAATCCAACATGAACAATCGCTCGGGGTCTTGAGATGTGGCGTGGGCAAACGCTTCGTGCGCTGCTTTGGTTTGCCCGGGAAACGCTTGACTAAATAGGATGTCGGGCTGACGTTGGTCGCGCGGGTTGTTGAACAAAAAATAGTAATGCGTGTTGATGCTGTTCGTCCGCGACTTCGGTCCGCCGTAAAACAGGTTTTGAGTGATCACCACCACCGTGATGTTCAGGTGGTGACTGCCTTTGGTGAACATTTTTTCCACCTCCGAGTTCGAACTCACCTCCGACATGAGATCGTCAAACACCACCATCACCTGCTTTGGACCGCCGCCGCCGCCCGATTGTTGCTCATGCTCTTTTTTTTCGTCGTCTGCTTCATCGTCGTCCGATTGTTGCATGCGCGTCGTCTCGATGCCTTCGATCATTTTCACAGCGTTACAGCGACGCTGCAAGTCGCTGTACTTGTCTTGCCATTGCGAATAATGAAAATCAATTTCGTCGATAGGCTTTTCAAACAAATCTTGACGTTCCAAAATCATTTTAATCACAAATTCGGTTTTGCCGCACCCCGTCGGTCCCACCACCATAATGGTGCAGGGGTTTTTCAGACGAGGTGCGTAGGTGTTTTTCATGGACATGATGATGATGATGTTTTACAACGATTGGTTTGACGACTGCACACCTTTCGCATTTCGGCAGGCGTTTCCACAAACTCGCCAAATGCCGTGCACGTCAAACGACAAACTGTTATATCGTTTTGAGCCAGCCGTTTGGCGTCGAACAAGCGCACAAACTCCTGCATGGTGCGTCCTCGACACCGAAAATACAAAAACATGAGACAATAATGACCACACACGTACGTGGTCTCTTGCTGAAGTTGGTTTCCGTTCGTTTCTACGCTAGGACTCTTTAACGTCTTTTGTATGTAGTACAACCAATGAGGATGATAGTCTTCCGGTCTGCCGCCATAACTGTCAAAAAATTCGACCGGTCCTCGAGCAGGACGCCACAGGGCCACCCAATGCGTCCCTGGTTGACCGTGCGGATCCGTGTTTACAATCAAGCCTTGATTGCGCCGGCGTCGCTTTAATAACCTCGGTAAGCGATCTGCCGCCACTACGCCACGCACGTGACCACGCGTGATGGGGTTGCGATGCAACAACGACTGAAGAAGCACGTTACTCGTACCCCCTGGTGATGATGTCATTATTACAGCTCTTCGTCGCGCACCAAACGATTACAATCCATTTTAATAGTTTTGGCCGTCTCCCACAAAATCACCACGTAGTGATTGGCCACCAAATTCGCCGATAAGCGCAACTTCAAATCCACCTTGCCTTGCTGGTCCAGGGTCAGGTACTCGTCTTTACCACCACCCCCGTTGTTGGGCATAAAGTCCCAACAAATGACCCCGTAGCCGTTGTTAAACTCGTTCAGGCTGATCGGCGGCGGGGGTGCAAATTCGTGACGTCCTCGAGCCATGGACGTGATCGACACCTCGTACAATTCGGCATAATCGTCGGCGTTGAGAAACGTCACCTTGGGTCTCGGAAAAGCCCCATTATCCACCAACACCTCAAACTCGGTCAAATTGGGCGGGATCACCATCTTCCACATGTTGCTGGCAAAGCGCCCTGTAAACCCGGTTTGCTCGATGAAGCACACGTACATGCGTCGCGGCATCTTCCCAGTGAACAAATCGCCAAAAAAGAACTCCGATTGCTGCGCCTGCATGACCCGCGTCTGCACTTCCGTGTCAATGTAGGGAAACTGGGCTTCATGCCTTTTTTCCACACCATCTCTTCAAACGCGATCTTGAAGTCGTCCTCGAGTTTCACCGCCTCCACCTCGACCTTCACGTCGAGCACTTTCAGCTTGTACAGAACCCCCACCGCCTCGCTGTTGGCCATCAGGTAATATTTGGGCTCGTTCATGTACATTTCAATTTCGATCGACGTGCCATCGGGTAGAAAATTGTGCGCCGAATTTCTCAAGTTGATGAATGGGTAATGGCAAAGCCGCACTTTTGACCCATTACGAAATTTCTTTTGCCTGTGCCAAAACCCCGAATTGTCCGCAGCCACCGGTGCATCTTTGTCCAGAGTGGTGGTGTCATGCTTGTCGATGTCGTCTTGAAGCCAACACTCGGTCGTCCCCTTGAGGTACTTTTTCTGCCATCGGTCAAACCCCAACAAGGCGCGAAGGTACGCCTTGTAAGGGTACAAGCTGTTCTGATCCTCCAATTCTTCCCCGTTGATTTTGAACGACAAGTTTCGAATCATGGCCGCAATGGGGAAATTAAGGGGGGCTACTCTTACGGTGTTGTCGTCAGGAAGACTCGTGTTGTCGTCGGCCTTGACCAATTTAAGTTCAAAAATAAAACGGAAACTGCTCATGTTAAACCAACTCGAATTGGGCATGATGCGCCACGTCATCGGATTGTCCGAACTCCCTTCGATTCTTCGAAAACTCAACAACCCATGGTGCTTGAACGTTTTCATTAAGGGTGGGGTGTTGAACATGTCCACCACCCGCTGATCTTCCACCACTTGCTCGCCTTCCACGTTAAATTTGGCCTTTTTGCTAGGAGGCTCTTCTATCACCTCGATATTGTCCTCCTCTCCGGCTTTAGGATCGACCCCCATGTTTCTCTCAATCAAAGACCGTGGTCGCGTGAACTACGGGTTTTTTCTTCTTCTTTTTATTTTTCTTCTTACTACTACTACTACTACTACTACTAGAGGGTTGTTTTTTTTGCTTTTTTAGGCACAGGCGACGCCGCTGTTTGTGCTGGTGGGGCTTTGCGTTTTTTCCCCGTTAACGCCTGATTGACCTTTTTTTGCAAGCTGTTGGCGTTATTAGCCACCTCCTTTCTCACCGCTCCTTTTATACTGTCTCCCTTGAGCACTAACCCGGCCGCCGCAGCTGACCCTGCTGCTGCTTTACCCAACGTCACGGCCGCTTTTTTGGCCAGTCGAGACGCCACCAACTTTCCCACCCCTCGAACCAAACTCATGCCAAGTTTAGGGAGAAGCGCACCTATAATGCCTCCGTGTTGTTGTAGCGTGGACGGCTCCGAGTAAATCGGATGGGGCATGGGGGGCCGTGGCACCTTGTATACCTCGCCACCCCCACCACCACCAAGCTGAAACGTACTAATCATCTCACAGTCCGGTCACGCGTAGTTTGGGGCGAATGTGCAACACCACCGACGTCGTTTCGTTGGGGTTAAAGTTTAACGACTCCCCCCTTTGATTGGTTATTTTCAAATGAACTTCCGTAATACTCGTCGTCCGTGTTTTATAGTATTGTACACGGGGTAGCTGGTGCGTCGTTTCGTAATGGTACGCACGCTGGGTAAGGGGGAACACCCCTGCCAAAGGCAACGTCCGATTGTTCACCACCGATTCTTCGACCAGGTTGAACAGGTACACCACAGCATTTGATCCCCCATCAGCGAAAACATGTAATCGAAATGATCCTGCCAAGGCAATTGGCTGGAAATGGTCGTGTACGTGCTTAACCCGTAGGGTAAAAACGCGCGCGACGAATACGACTTCACCTGACCGTCCGCCACGGCTCGACGATACGCTTCCAACGAGCTCTCCATCGCAGGGTCGTACGGTTGCGGGTTCAACGCAAAATAACGCTGCTTGGTCAACTCGTCCTCGCTGCGGTACGGATTTTTTAGATGCAGGCCATCCGCGGTGGCTGGGAATTTGCTGGGGAGCGTGGGGTGCTTCTTGATGTCGCCGTTCGCAATTTCGAGCATCATGGGGCAGGCCATCAATTGCGCCAAGGGGAACCCAAACACGGAATTCATCAGCGTTTCGCTGCCAAACACCCATCGCACCCCCGTCGTCTCCATCTTGAGCGGCGACGTTTTGCTCCACGAAAACTTGACAAACCCTCGAAATGTGTTCGGATCCATGTCCGCCGCCGCGGTCAACGTTTCGGCTGCAGTGCGACCATAGATATCGACTACAGCGTGACCAATTTGGGAGCCCACGCGCCACCCCAACAATCGAAGCACGCTTTTCGAGTTCACATCAATGACCAATTTCGAAGGAAACGAAGCACTGACAAACGCGCAACGACGAGGCGACACTGGACGCATCTCCAAGGCAAGCGTCTCGTAAAGCCAGGTGGCAATGTCGTTAGGCATGTAATGCCCTACAGGCATCCAGGCTTCCAGCCACGTGGCGTTGGAAGGGTCACGCTTGAACCGCAACCCATTGTTCGACGCGTTCACGTTGGGCGATTCGGGATTGAATTTCTCCGTCAGCTCGAACAACAACGCCTCCATCGAATCGTAATGAATGTGATTCAAGCGCCCCAACGTCACCAACTTTGCCCGTTGAGAAGGTGCTGCAAACGCCAAATACGTCGAATTGTGGGTAAAATCGTATTCGACATACGGTCGCTCGGACCACGACGCGTCTCCTTGGCGCGTCAACGCCACGCCATTCACGTCCACCGGCTGTTGTTCCCACACGCCAAACGCCAATTGTGCGGGGAGCAAAGCCGCCACCTTTTTCATCGAAGGGGTGGTCAACAATTCCAATCCCACCTCGTAGTCGTTGCTGCGGGGTAACGTCAACGGCACGTTGAGACGAAAACGAAACTCGCCCGGCGTGTTCACCCCATCCTTGTTGGTGCAAATGAGCCGCTGATCCATGCTCGTCAACTCCACGCAGGCAAAATTCAGTTCCACTACCGTATCATTGCCTGCAAAACGCGGTGTTTTTCCTCGAGGATCGCGAATCCAAATGCTAATCGTCTCGATGACATCCAAACACAACCTTTTATACAATAGCGTTTCTGGAGAATAATGATGAGGCACACGCACCTCTCCTCCTTGTTGTTGCATCAACGGAAGTCTCGCCAACAGCCTTTTTTGCTCACCCCCCGACCACTCCGTGTCCACCACATCCGTAAACACGTCCAGATAAGGCTCTTGCTGAAATTGCCTCAACTTTTCGTGAACCAACGCCTCCATCTCCACATTTTCGCCGCCATATTTTTTTCCGCTCGTCGCCAACATAGCCGCCACAACCATGTTGTCAGGCAAAGGCTCTTTTACCCCGTTCTCTATCAACAACCGATCTTTCCAATACTGCGTCAAAGGCACCTGCAACTCTTCTTCTTCGCTAGACAACTTTTGCAGCCCCAACGCTTTGGCCAACGGTTTCGATAGTCCGACAAAATTGTCAATGTCAGGATCGTCGTACGACCATTCGGGAGCATGCAACGTCACGCGACGTCGCGCCGCATTCCACGTAAACAGCGCCCGCGGCCTCTTTCCCCACTGTTTCGTGTTCTCATTCAAATAAGCAAGCAATTGGGGTATGGTGTCAAAATGATGCTTATCGAACACAAAAATGCGCTCGATGTGATAACGATGTAATATTGATGAAATCATTGCTGGCCTACCACCAACCGCTTCACGTCGCACAATGGCCATAAAAAAGGACTCGCTGAACACGTGCGTCGTATACCCCTCAGCACCAATAATACCAGGGATACTGATAAACTTCAATGCCACCGCCGTGGAGAGACGGCGATTCATTTCCAACGGCCTGGTAAAGGGGATGGTAAAGTCGGCAGACGTGTTCGTGGGCGTGTACGTGGGTCCACCGCCATTACTCAACAACACCATCACGCGCTCATCGTTTCGACTTTTCAAACTCAACGACATCTTTGCGTTTCACACAACTGTTGCTCGACGACGGATAACCTTTCCACTTCATTAACAACTCCTGTTGAGGAACCTCTTTTCCACGCGTGTCCAACACTTCTTCCACGCGATACAACGTATTGTCATCCACCACCACCTTTTGCAATTCTTGGTCATACATTGTACCTTTTATAATCACGCCCTGCTCATCTTTCACCTTGTACGTGACGGGCGTGGAATCAATCACGCGCGCCACGCGAAACACCTCTTCCGTCCACTGCGGTGCATACCCTTTTTTGAACACTTTAGACACGTGCGACAACCGCACCGCATCCCCCACCGAAAACTTGGCCTTCTTAGGTTCTCCAACGGAACCAAACAAACGCTCATACACCTGCTCCTGATTATCCCACGTCACTTCAGAAGGAGCCATGCCAACGCTCGAATGATACGCTGCGTTGTACCCCTCCACCAAATCCGGCAACACGTCCACCCACTTTAACGTCTGATTTTCAAACAAATAACGCTGCAAACGCAACTGCAACGTTTTGTTAAAGCGCTCGACCACCTGAGCTTTGGTTTCTCGATTTTGCGAATGAAAATGAATCACGTCTCGAGACTTGAGCACTTGATTCACGTCTTTATTGTAAAACTCCTTACCCTCGTCCGTTTGAAGCTTCACCGGAACCGTGTCTTTAAACAACGTTTCCATAGCGGCAGCTACCTCTTTACCCCCTTTATTTTTCAAAGGAAGTGCCATCCCTTTTTTTGAAAACACGTCAATCCCTGTTAGAAGGAAACGATACCCGTGATTTTCTTCTTTCAATTTTTGCATATCCATAAATCCATTTGCCACAATTCATCCAACCCGTGCACTTGAATTTTACGCCGAGGAAACTTGCGCCTCGGTTGATCGTGCAGGGTGAACGTCAAATTCGAACGGGTAAAATCACGCACCAACTCTTCGGGGATTTTTTTCGCTTTAGCATAACGCAACAAACTGGCCAACCCCGAAAACGCCACGGGGCTTTTGGGGTTCGTGTACGCTGCGCGCAACTCAGCAATACGTCGTTGTTTTAAACTCCTCTGCGGGCTCAGCCTGCGTCGACGGCGGCGGCGGCGAGCCATTATTTCTCGTATTACCGTTTGTTGAACGAAACCGCTTGCGAACCGATGCTGTCATATTTATAACACGCCCCCCGCAACACGCACTCGTGCACTTAAAACTCCTTAAAAAATTACTCAAAGACACTCTCACACCTGAAGGAAACATCATGGTTGTTTTATTACGCGCGCCTTATCCGTTACACTCCTTTATAGCCATAGGGGCGAGTCATGACCGAATTTGGCAAGCGCCACCGCTTCGAATTGACAAAACGAATTGTTTTCTTTTCACGGTGGGTCCTCAACGTCCTCGTGTCCTTGTCACGAGAAATTCTCACAGACGACAGGTCCAAAGTATCTCTTTGAGAATACACCAGGTCTTTTAACGAGTCCAACACCACCACCTCCTCGGCAGAAGCGTTCATCACGACCCGCTTCAGCCGAAAGGGCGTTTTCCCTAAATGCGTCCGATAGCAGTACGCCTTCGGACCAATGGAAACGAATTCTTCGATGTCATCTCCCGCATCCAACTCATCGGTCAACTGTCCGAGATACGGGCCGATCGGAATGTGAGGTCTCCCATCGCCGCGCTCCGCGTAGATGCACGAGTCCGTGTCGAAATAGAGAACCGTACCCCCGCCACGCTCTACACGTTCCATCAACTCGTACAACTCGAGACGGGCATAACACGTGGTAAACGACGAAATGACCGCATTCACATTGTAGTTTAACTCTTCGCATTCCTTCTTGGTCGTGTAACGAACAAACGCTTTCTCGTCGTTCACAATCAACACATCCTTGATCACATTCTCCTCGGCAAACACCAGCTGATAAAACTTATCGGGGTCATACACGTATTCCGATTTGCAATAATCGGTACGTTGTCCTATCTTACCCCACAGCGAGTTCAACGTTAATTTTGCCACAAAACGTTTTCCCGAATTTTTAGCAATGTGAGGCTGTCTCAACAACACCCCTTCGTGATGCAGATAATCATGCACGTACTCGTGTTGGTGCAAATCGGTCACGCAATCCGGCGGATACCCTGACGCCTCTTGTTTTGCTCGCAAATTTCGCTTAACGTACTCCGCAAACAACGCATCCGTACACTCAGAGTAATGCCAATACTCGTACACGGCGACAATGCGATAGCCCATCGCCACCGCCTTCTTCAATTCAGGCGTGCACCAAACTCCAACAAAACATCGTTGAACTGTCGTGTGCGTGCATTCAGCTTGACGATCCTCGACAGCGCACGCCTTGCAAAGAGGAAACACAAACTTGTGATTGAGCGTGAGCCCCAACACGGGCAAATGAAGCGAACAAGGGGGCATCACTTTGCACTTCACCACGCCAAACACCTGATCCAAATCAAACTCGTCCACGTCCACCATCGTTTTCACTTCGGGGTGGCCCACAGGAAAGACTTTGGTCTGACAAAACGGATAAAGCGACGTGAAGTCCACGTACCGGATCTTTTCCCCCTCGCCTGCGCGATGGTGAAACATCACCACATTGGTGCGCCCGCCACTCAACGCATCGCGCGGGCGTATGGGTAACAAGTGATCGTAATCCTCGTCCTCACCCAACTCGATTTCTTCGTCCTCCTCCACGATCTTGTTCCACTTGCACTCCCACATTTCGTAGAGTTCATGCCCCTTATCGTGAAGCTTTTGACTCGTACGAACCGTTTTGTTGTACAATGCTTCCATAGAAGCACCAATCACTCTGTTGTACGCGGTAGGTGGATAACATTCAGGGCATCCGTGGTAATAGCATCCGTGGAATTGGTACGCGGTTCCCGTGTCGACGTCATAGCCATCCACCTTAATGCCGCCAATCCGCAACTCCCCCTCCTCGCTAGTAGCCCGGCGAATAGGACGACCCAACTGGGACTCCAAAAAACTTAACCACTTTAACGCAGCTATCGATTGCGTGTCATGCCGACGATATCCTTGTGGAGGAATAATACCAATTTGCCCCTCTTTCAAATCGTTCGCTTTGTAAATTTGCAACACTCCTTGAGCCAACGTGAAGCGCTTTCCTTTGAAAATGTCCACCTCGTGCTGCTCAAAAAACTCGCGACCCACCGCCAACACGCCCTCCTTCAGCAACTCCACATCCTTGACACAATACTCCAACAATTCCTTTTGCAAATCAAACGGTTTGTTCTTTGCTTTTTCCAAGTCATACCACAAATCGAACGCTTGACGCTTCTTTTTGTTCATCTCCTCGTAACCATAGCTTCGTTTGTCAGGTAGAGGCCCAACGTAACGTTGATTTGCGGGCGTGTTGAAACAATAAGGAAACATACCCTTTTCCTCCACCAATTTGTGACCCAGATTAAACGTGCCATGAAACGCGGCCAAAGGCAGAGGAATAAACGCATACGAATCCTTCATTTGAATCTTGAGCTGAGGAAACCACATGTACAAAATTTTCGCTCCTCGAAACACGGGTTTCGACACCACAATCGAGTGTCTCATGCAATAATTCAAAATAAAGTAACCATCGTAACCTTGCATGTTGTGAGCAAAAAACGTGTACCCCACATTCACGGGGCTAAACAGCCACTCGCAAAACGCATCCAGCGTACGAAACACCGCGTATCGTTGCTTGCAATTGGTGCATCCCTCCACCTGTCGCGACGGCAAGTGCTCACAGCCAGAACAACACTTCATCGCCACAGCCAAATTAACCACGTGATGATGAGATTCATCCTGCTCCTCCCCGTAAGGCATCGTCTCAAAATCAAAAAATCCAAAACAGTAATCGAACGAGTTGTCCACCTGCGTCGGTTGTATGAAACAATTGTGCTCTCCTTTGTAGGTCCTTTTACAATTTTTACACTTTTCCATCCCACAATCGTGTTCCACCACCATTTGCATTTTCTTCTTGTTTAAGCAATCCACCGTCTTTCCACATTCTTTGCAAAACACATAACGACAACACGTGGAATACTCCATCACCGTAGATTTTCCGTCCTCCTCTTCCTTCTCCTCCTCCTCGTCCTCTTCATCTTCCTCATCCTCTCGTTGTTCCTCTTTTCGTTTCGGCAAACGATAATTATTACGTGTCACCACCAAGTGATTATCAAAACAATCCTTGGTAGGAAAACGACGATAACACAATTTGCACACCTTGTACGAATGATTTACAGGATAAAACCGTCGTGCATCACACACCCGTGCCTTACAAAAACAACACGGTTTAAAGCACGAATGCGTCTTTTCACTGGTATAGTAGTTGTCACACTTGGAGCAGTATTTGCCAGCTGCAAACAAGCCGTCCATCGACTTGATCACGTCATAATGATCATTCTCCAACAGTAAGTTAATATTTACCACATCCAGCATCTCTTGCTCTTTCACCTCGCCGCAAAACAAAAGCATCCCATTTTCCGCATTAAAAATGCGAAGGCGCTCGTTGGGGCAAGACACTGTTGATAACGCTGCCAATCTCCCGGCCCCGCATATTTTTCAAACCCTGCGTCCTTTCTCAGCATCATCCGTCCAACTTTTTCCTCAAATTCCGAAATTTCCAACAACAACTGCAGCGGGCAAACCACCTCGCCATACTGCCTGCTGCGTGCTTGACAAATGGCTCGAACAAAACAATTTCCATCATCACTTTTCTCGACGCGCTCGATCTTGCTTTCATCAAAATGTCTACCGCTTTCAATGGCTCGCAGTTTTACGTGTTTTCGCTTGTTTTTCAACAACTGCGTGCAGCGCGCCGCTTTTTCATTCGTATCGCTGCACTCATGCTTTTTAACACGCGCCTGCGTGCTGTAAAACGCACAACATTTAAAACAAAACGAATACCGAATCGTTTTAGTCATCAATTTATCAGGATCCACGACGCGCGCATACGTCACTTCCTCCTTATCATTGGTCATTTTATACACCACTTCGCATAATACAGACCCCTCGTGCTTGTCGCAATGGCGATACATTACCTCGTCTGCAGCCATCATGTCCACGACCACCAAATTGAAACCCTGACTAAACAACACGCCGCCCACGTGTGCCAACACTTCCCGCTCCTCGGCGCCGCCAAACTCTTCGGCGGTGGGGATAGGAATGTCAAATTGCTCGTACAAACTGCGCACGCCAGGACGATGATGATGCGGCGGGTCGTATCGGCGTAAACACCCCAATCCTTCCAATTGGGTAATCAATCCAGGCACATTACGATCTCGCTTTAACCTGTAATCTCCACGGCGAATCCCATCGTGTTTCCTTTTACCACTCCCCCCAAGATACGGGATATGACTAACATCTACTTTAATAGCGGAACTCCTGTGGAGCCCCATTGGCTAATGTGAAAAAAAAAAAAAAAAAAAAAAAAAAAAAAAAATTAAAAAGAAAATTTAAAAAAATAAAAATAAAAAAAAAATAAAAAAAAATAAAAGTAACCCATCGAGCTGTATTCAAGTGGTTGTATTTTCCGTTGGACAGCCGCTGGTGTACCGTCGGCTTATTTCTGAGTGCGTACACGGTCTGTTGCCATGGGTTACGATATTCAGTTTTCGCCGCGGCCCTTGTGCAAGTCAAGATTTCGTCCGCCATCTGCAGTTTCTTGTAGCTTGTATCATTGTTATTGGCCACAAAACTTTGAAAGAACTTTCGGGCATGTTCGGAAAAGATACATGAAGCCTTTGGGTTACCTGTCTTTGGTTGCTGGCAGAATGGACTGGGATCAGGGAAGGATGAGTAATCGATAAAGTGGTTTACTCAGCCGGGATCATACCAGAAAGAAATTAAGTTAAGAGGTTTAAAATCAAGCTATGAATCATTTTAGATTGCAAAAACAAGGAAAATAATTTGCAGCTTTGTTACAGCTCAAGCACGGAATAAATTTAATTGGCATAGACACGGAATTCTCACGGAATTTAGCCAGCCTTTGCAGTTGGCTTGTTCAAGAAAAGAAAACATGTCGCTCGAACTGTTAGGAGAAAACTCAATATGTGTACATGGAAAGAACAATGTACGACTCGCTTCTCAAGGACATCCTTGGAGCTGAATAAGTTTCTAACGACAGAAATGCTTTGGCATCAAGATTTCTTCAAGAAGAAAAGATACGATATTCAGGTAAGTTTTCAAGTAAGTTAGTTCCAAAGTTGAGTGCTTTGCTCATCTCTTTCATTTGCTTATAGGGCGCATGTTCTCCATTGAAAATGCAACACATGAATCTCTAGGATATCAATCATATTTAAACTACTCTATCTATACTTCATATCCCTTGTACTTGCAATACGATAATTGTAAATACACATTGGAATCATGTCTTTAATTTTACTATTGGAAATTAGACTTAATTAACTCAATATTAATTGAAGCTTGGCTTTGTGGATGAGACTACATGTGTTTTGGTGAAAACGTTTTTTGCTGAAAAGGGGTGCTTGAAATCATAGACAGAAATCAATAATGATTGACTGTAACATTGTATCATGATAATACAGCTTAAAGTTGGTGGCCAGCATCACAGCCAGCTGAAAGACAAAAGCATTTTCCACTCTTTTAATCCTCTGGTAATGTCATTTTTTGTCAACAGAGATCAGGCTAAGACATTTTATTTCTTAGGCAGTTTGCTAGAAAATGCAAGGGATTTTCTCTGCTCACATGAATAACAAAGTTCCCAGGCACAACAGGCTTTGGCAATAAAAACAATCCCCCCAACCCCTGGACATTTGCTACAAGCTAACTTTGCATTTATGGAGCGTGGGAGAAAAATTGCTCACATTTCCTAATAAGCTGCCTTCAAATAAAGAAAATGTCTCGGCCTGAACTCTGTTGACAAAAAAATGTTATTACAACAGTAAATACTTTAAAACAGTGGAAACATGTTTGTCTTTCAGTTGGCCAAGACGCTTTTATTCACTCTACATTTTTTTATTCCAATTTAGCTTGTAGATCTCATTTCTACAAGCTAATTCTAAAAAAACAAAGTTCTAACCCTACCTACAGACAAATAAAAAAAATCATTTGGGTCAGGACTTTTTTCCCCGCAAGCAGATTACCCCTGATGGACATTTTGCACATTACCCCAGGGTAAAACCAAACAACCAATCTGACTCCGAAGGGGCAGGGAGGAATGCTTGTGTACATTTTCTTATTTACTTCTACCTGGAATATGCTATTATGCAAAAGATACTATCATCTTTCTTTTTTCTTGCATGGGTCTTACAGATTTAGCCATTTCAAGACAACCTCCAGATTTTTAAAGTCCCTGCATGGTTTGCCGTCCCTGGTCTTAGAGATTCCATGAAATGAATGATTTTCTGATTTTCTTGCTAGAGGTCTGGAATCTTAGAATTCAGACTTAGGTTAAGATTTGTCACCACACTCTAAATTTTCTGTGGAATTTTAAATAATGCTGTTTCAAGGACTTTAAAGTTACTTTAAGGTATCAGTTATGGTATTTGATGATCCAGTCCTCCAAGCCAGTAAATTTCTTTTACTGACTAGGCTACTTAGCTGTAGGTGTCCCGTTTGACTTTGATTTTTTTTCAGTTCTCAGGTGCTGATGCTAGGGCTGGTTCACAAATGAATTGCAACACAAGGTGCAAGAAGGTAGCCAAGACTTTTTCCAGGGCATCAGCTAACCCATCCTGTAACTCTAGACTCCATTTTCACTAAGCACTGTGAAAAAAACCCTGGAATTTAAGAGGTCATATCTAGCCTGCTTGTGGCTTGGTCCATATAAACAAAAACAGACCACCTTTCCAGAAGTATTTTTGTAACAATCTAACAAAAAAAAAAGAATGCAACTCATCAAATCACAAGGATAGCGTACTCAAACTCTTTCCTTTTTGTTGTTCGCATAATTATGAAATCCCATGTGCAAAAAAGCAAAATTTCAAAATACTTTGTGATTATTTGTACTTATACTTTCAACTAGACCATGAATTTGTACTTACTGTGCGACTACGTCAACCGGGCCATTTTGTAAGAAGTTAGCCAATCAGAAAGCAAGTACAGAACAAAGGATCTCCACTTTCTTGAGATTTCAGACATCGAAATATTCACTTTTCTCTAAAAATTGTGGAAATTATGGGCAGAAATAACTTCAAAACACTTAATTACTCATCGTCACATATATTGCAGGTATTAAATTTGCTTAAAATGGTTTGAATCTCTAAATGACAAACTTTTTACGGGATGGCCCGGTTGACGTAGTCGCACAGTAATCAGTATTGTGATTCAAACATGCCTCCTTTTTAGACATTGAACCAAGCTTCCTGTGCTTTTTGTCTGCCTCGTTTCCAGGTTCTTGACCATGAAAAACACAGTGGAAAATGTGCATACCATCCATTCTCAAGTGTATCTGAATTCTAGTTGAGTTTTAAGTTTTCTAGGCCAATAGAAATATCAAAAAACTTACTGGAATTCCAAATATGGTATGCAGATATTTCCTTATAAGGAAGTTGGAGAAAGTCGACACTTTTTCAAGGGAACTATCTTGATATGTTATTCCAAAGCAGGATCTCACTTTATAGTGGGTGAGGGGGCTATGCTCATTTTTCTGTTGGTAGTTTTTCATTTACTTTTACTTTAACGAAGCATTCATTATTTATGCCAGGGGGTGGGCTGGCAATTATTAAGGGGGCCCATGTTAAATTTGGCACATTCAAGTAGGGGATCACCAGAAGATATGAAAACACTTGTGAGGGGTCATCTACATTTTGTGGCAGCAACGTTATGTTAATTTAACATATGGATACAAGAGGTTACACACCTGTAATTACAACAAACTGTTTATGCACGCATCAGGAAATGTCTTAAAAATACTGGTTGTTGTCTACTTGGTATCTAGATGTCCCAACATTTCTTCCTGATCTAAAGGGGGGGAGGGGGCTATCATTATCATAAAAAATATTGATACTTTGAGGGGGGTCAAGTTTTTTTTTGGGCTGAATGAAAAATCTTGCCAGCCCACCCCCTGGCATAAATAAGAATGCTCCCTACCAGAACAATGCTTAAAACTGGATTTAAACCATTGCTCACTGGAGTTCCAGTAAATCCCCTACAAGGATATATACTTAGATATAGTTTTTATTTGAACTGTAAGAAATAATAATGATTTACATTTGGCAAAACTCCAATAAATATAAAGAAATACATTAATTTTTGCCTATTTTTGATTGTTTAATTTCACTTATTTGTTCAAAGAGGGGGTTCAAAGGCTTGTCATGATGGAGTGATTTTGCAAAGTAGTTCTTCTTGTTCTGTTTTGGTCGCCCATACAAAATTTTGCTATGTTGTCGGATATTTTCTATTAATTTTAGTAACATTATTCTTGTGATGCATCCAAGGGGGCCATTTGACATAAATTGATTTCGGTTTTGATTTCTATGGTATGGAAGAGTTCATATAGTTGGGTAGGATAAAATTGCTCTTCCATTTCAGTTCTTTTTTTCTAACACCTGCTTTGTCTCCCGTTTTCGATCCATAGGTCATGGAAGGGCATTGGAAATCCCAGAGGGGTGAGGGTGGGGAGTCAATTTACTTTCTTTGGAGGGATGAGGGGAGGGGGTCTCCTCTCAACAACCTTCTGTGTGGGGGGATATTTTCTGGAAATGTCTGGTTCCAGATTATCCATACCCCCCTATACAAAGGGATTGGAAATTCCGTCAATTTACTTGATCTTTTCCTTACAAATACTGTATTTTTCTTTGGAAATTACATAGAGGGGGTATGGATATTTTTTGGAAACACATGATTATGATTCTGATTTTTATACTACAGTACAAATTTTTAAGGTTTTTTTTTCTGACTTTTCTGACTAGGATTCTGTTAGGGGTAGTTAGGAAACTCAGTATTATTAAGCAACTCTTTTCAAGCAAAAACAATCTTCAGATGTTTAGGTTTTGCCAGATTTCTAGGATTCTGTAATGGGAAGTTATGTATCTCTGGGGTTAAAATACATGTCCACAATACACAGCTCTTCAAATTCCATTTGTCCAAAAAACACCCCCACCCAATTGATATGGGTGAGTGCTCGACCTTGACTTTTTTAATCACTAGTCCCATCAGGACAAGTAGCACAGAAAAGTTACTTGCCTTAGCCAACTGGCTTATCAATTATAGTCCATTATAGTCTAGTCGCCAGGAGGGGTCCCCATGCACCCCCTGAAATCATTTTCTAATTAGTACCATCAGAAGCCAGATAACATCCGATTAATTGCTCTATTTCGTCATGGTTTGTTTACATGACGTCATGGTTTGTTTACATGGGCAAGATACCTGAAACTTGGTTCAAATAAAAGTTCCATTCGAACATCATGAATGGCATTTTTTCATCATGTTTTGGTCATTTCTAAATGCTGCTGCTGTCCCAGACTCGTACCCGTCGCTAGGTTGTCAAATCAGTCGTCAAATAAGTGTTTTGCTGCTCTTTAGTAGAAAAGTCGAGGAACGCAGGGGATTATGGGAAGGATTAGCGCGGCGCTAGGTTGTCAAATCAGTCGTCAAATAACTGTTTTGCTGCTCTCTAGTAGAAAAGTCGAGGGACGCAGGGGATTATGGGAAGGATTGGCGCGGCGCGCAATGCATTGTGGGAAGGGCGCCCGGTCCACAATCCATTGCGCGCCTTGCGAAATCTTCCCACAATGCATTGCGCGCCGCGCTAATCCTTCCCGTAATTCCCTGCGTTCCTCGACTTTTCTACTATAGCGACCTTCCCATAATTCCCTGCGTTCCTCAACTTTTCTACTATAGCGACGGGTACGAGTCTGCTGCTGTCCCCGCTGGCGACTATGATTCATAGCGCAAAAACAATAGAGTGTTTTGATATGACGTCATAGTGAAATAGGGCAATTATTGTCAGAAATTTGCTATAATATTATTGCATGTATAACAATTAGTCGTTCTGTAAGAGGTATAAACATTGGAGTTCCGCTTTTAGGCAGTGCCTAAATCTATATATTATGCTTTTGCAGTTCAATACTCGTCTGGCTTTGTGCCACCACTGTAAATTCCTTAAAAATCAACTCAGCTGTCAACAGCTTGGCGGGTACAAAAGTAATTTTCACAGGATATTCCATGCCTTCGCATTGTAACACAAAATTCATCTTGTCCATAGGTCGAGCCTCGACGTAAGCCTTGATCGTGTTCACTATTGTTTCAAAATTCGATATCAATTGCACCGCTCGTTCCAAAGCGTCAGACGAAGGTTGTCGATTAATTTCACATTCAAATTGCAATTGATTTGTGGAAAACTTTTTACTGTGATGATAGTTCGAAACCACCACACTCACATTGCCATCATTCCATAGAACGCGATTGTCACCTCCTCCTCCTAGCTGTTCCCAACGTCGATATTCCTCTTCGATCAAATCCTCCTCATGAGCAAACAACCCCAAACCCAGTCCTTCTTGTCCTTCTTCTTCTTCTTCCGCCTCATCATGATGATCTTCACCCGGACACAGAAAATCAAACAACACTGTTTCATCCTCTTCGAATCGACTACTACATTGAGGAGTTTGGCTTAGATGAAATAAGTCTTTCAAAATACTTGATCCGCTAGGCTCATCATCGTCCATCGCACCACTCTATGAAACTTACCCGCCACGATCGCTCTATATATTCACACCTCAACCGTCCCACAATCCTTTGCAACACTTCCTCATCACCAGGGGGGGTTACCCCCCCCCCCCACCCCTACCCCCTCCTCCTCCTCTTTTTTGAGTGGCAGTTTTTTCCCAAAATAGCCTGACTTGTGGGGTATAAATATTGGCGCGAAACGGTAGCCAGCCACAACCAAGCAAGCAAGCAGCCAAACAGATAAAGCAAGTTCAAGAAGCAAAGAAATCAAGAAAAGCGCCATCCGCCGTCGTAGGTAAGTTAACACAAAATCGCATGATCGAAGAATCTCTCTCTCTCTCTCATGACTCTCTCTCTCTGTTTTTTCTTACAGAAACCTCTCTTCAATAACCTCTCTCCAATCTCTACTACTGCAATCATGGGGTGCGTGAAAAATAACTATACAGACGTGTCTAGAGCGACTGAAGGATTTTTAGAGAGACTTGATCAACTGACAACTATTGAACAATGGCAGAAAGAGAAAGAAGACGATCCACCTCAAAATTTACTCGAAGCTTTACTGTATTTGGACGACACTACGACGGCGGATGGCGTGTTCAACATAAGGGCTGCTCAGAAACTGTTGCAAAAAAATACTACTGCAACAGTTAATGG
Source organism: Scolanthus callimorphus (assembly GCA_033964015.1). NCBI lineage: Eukaryota > Metazoa > Cnidaria > Anthozoa > Actiniaria > Edwardsiidae > Scolanthus > Scolanthus callimorphus. The sequence continues at coordinate 17,089,149 of CM066912.1, read as the reverse complement.
ACAAGACAATGTATATACTACTGGAAAAGACAAAAATTGATTCTACTATGCCGATGATGTTTCTACTGACCAAAGACTAATTTTGATTGTATTTTTTTTAACAAAACAGACACTAAAGCAACACAATGGATCGCTTGACAGAAAACAGCAGTGGCACCGTAAGTGATGACTACAATTAGATTCCATAGTGAAGGGAGAGAATTCACTTTTTCGTGAATTACTTTCAAGAAATAGTATCAAACGATTTCCAGATTTCAAGATGTCCCAACTGTCTCGAGGATGATGTAACTTTCTGTCTCCTTAAAGGACATGGAGCAACGTCAGCCGCTTGTTACAAATATGAGTACTACATAGTTCAAGAAAAACAAAGTAGTGTTTGGTCTATAGACGAAATTTTATGGCTATTAGATAATTGCGCCCTTCCTTTGTTTTTTCCGGTTAAAGACGTTAAACGACTTTTTAACTTTTTTACCCCTAATTTACATTTAATTTTTAGAAAACAGTTCAGACTGTATGAGCTATTGTTTCGATTTATTAGCTACCCCATGTATCAGCCTATGATTAATTTTTTAAGCGGTAACGGAAATTGAAAATTTAACATATCACACGAAATTTTACAACAAGCAGCAGCAGCTCACGAATTGGGAGGTTTTTGTAATTTTTTAGACCAGCAAGAATTTAGTAATTTAAACCAATGTACCCGTAAATATTTAGAATTTACCCATAGCGCCACGATCACACTCGATAAAAACTTTCAATACCAGGCACATTCTATTTTTAAGAAAGGGAGCAGTGAACAAAAAATTCAAGTATTACAAAAACTATATAACGCTTCGTACGAATGCAACAAAATTAAAATGTTGTTTTGTTTGTAGATTTTACTCCAAACGGAGTATGCAAAAACACTCAAGACTGTTACAGATAAACTCGCAGGGTACATCGCTGGATGTAGTGTTAATCCGATGGAAATCCACAAGCAAATTACGCTTAATCTTGTAAGCGGAAGCATCGCAACCCAAACTACACAAGACTGTATTTTGGGTAACGACTTCCGAACAGACCGTCAACTTTGGCCATTAAATAGCAAATCACGATATTTAGTCGTAAAGCAACAAAACGTAGAATGCTTGGGTTTTTTAACTGAAGAGGATATTATTACCTCGTTTCGACCAGATGGACGATTAAGAGCCATTGTCTGAGAAAGTGTTCCAGGCAGGAAAAGTGAGGGTCAACCGATTTCCTTCAAACTTGTGTCAGAAGTTAGGTTTGATGAGATATTACAAAAGCCTCTTTGGTTTTGTTTTCTGGTATTTTGTTTCAAAGTTAAAAGGGGGTCCCACATTTGGCCCTCTGACCACCAAATTTTCATGTTTTGGGGAGTTGTATTATCATGGTTATTTCACCAAGACAATATAACTCCTGAAATAATAAACTGCATGGTAACTATCTACTGTTAATGCCCTTTCAGAAAAATGTCTCGTTGGCATAGCTTTGTCTGGACGAGCAGGGCCTGGCCCTAGTGTTAGCCAATTTTTGAGATGGAAAGAACTACTGAAAATCGCATATTTTTAGAAATTATTATTTTTTACCTGCAACAAGATCTGGCAATGACTTCACTTCCACAAATGACTTTGACCCTAGTACTAACAAAATCAGTTGAGAAAAAATTGGGCACTTCTGTATAAATTACTTTTTCAGGGCCATTTATTAGGCATGGTGGCACATAAGTCATTAGGCCAAAAGAGATCTTTTTATCACTAAATCCAAAGAATTCGTAGAAATAATAGCATCAATCACTTGTATTTGTTCTCAGCATATATCTGATCATCAATAAAAAGTGTCATTTGGCCTAAATCGAACTCCATTGTCCCTGGCGATGCATAGAATACAACCGGAAAGCACAGAAATACCACATTTTCCAATGTTTCGACTTATTTCTTCTCGCCAAAAGTTCAATCTGATAAAATAAGCTAGCAATTACATCGACTAATGTTCCTAGATACCTTTATGTTTACCTGCTTATATTGTCATGAGTCCTGAGCTTGGAAACAAAACATGGTCTGTCATTTGTGAGACAATAACACAGTCAAATTATCGCCGCTTGTGCAAACATGTGCCCGTAATCTGCCTTCCTCAAGTCCTTTCCATCACTAAAAAAGAATGTTCACGGCTATGGACCTTGTAACACAGCATGAAAAGTACATTTCTTGACAAAAATCAGCCTCCATGAAGACATATCCATTCGCTGACCCGAAAATCGAGGACCAAAAGAGCAGTCGAGCATCGAACATCGAGGACCATTTCCAGGTAAACAAGACGTTGAAAATGAATCAAACAATACCAGATCGTGCTTGTAATAAAGGTCACGAGAAAGAAGGACACCTGTATGATCTGATTTCATCCTCAAAAGGCCGAATTATGCATAAAAGCAGTTCAAGTCACGCCGGACTGCTCCATAATGCGTGGACGCCATCTTGGACGGGAACGCAGTGGGCCTGGGGAAGGGCGCGGTGCATTCTGCGAAATTCACTGTGATCTTTGTCGCATTTATGCAAAATGGATTGCTCCCGGGGTTGCTACTGCTCTTTTGGCAGCTCTGCGGATCCATGTGGCGCTGCAGATTGGGCGCTACACGAAAATGTTTTCGTTCCACTGCTGAGTTGAATCAAGAGAAAATGATCCCCAGAGAACGCAACCCCATGACCCATCTGAGTGGCAGCAGTTCTAAAAATAGATTCATTGCACACGGATTCGAACTCTTTTCCGTTGGTTTAGAAGCGCGCACGTGTTGATGCAAGAAGCGTTGTCTGCGCGCACTCTTATTTACCTGGCAAATCAGCCAATCATATTACGAGAACAGCAACAGTGCAGCGTCACGTAGCATGCCGCATCACAGGCGATCCAAGCTCTAGTCATGTGGGGTACTGTGAAAGAAACATGCAACGTTGTCGCTGTAAAATTATACGTAAATGTAAATATTGAAATAAAATGATGTGACATCTCCTCGGAATGTTGTAGTTGTCAAATAAAGTGCTCCTGGAGCGATTTTATTGCATTTTGGGTGTTTTTTGTGCACCCCTACCGCATGTTATAATAGATTGACAGTCAATCTATTATAACATACGGTAGGGGTTAATACCCCTACCGTATGTTATAATAGATTGACTGGAAAGAAAAAGGCACAAAAAACACCCAAAATGCAAGCAGTGGAACGAAATATTTTCGTGTAGCGCCCAATCTGCAGCGCCACAAGGATCCGAAGAGCTGCCAAAAGAGCAGTAGCAATCCATTTTGCATAAATGCGACAAAGATCACAGTGAATTTCGCAGAATTCATCGCGCTCTTCCCCAGGCCCACTGCGCTCTCGTCCAAGATGGCGTCCACGCATGATGGAGCAGTCCGGCGTGACTTGAACTGCTTTTCTTCATAATTCGGCCTTTTGAGGATGAAATCACATCATTAAGGCGACCTTCTATCTTGTGATCTTTATTACAAGCACGATCTGGTATTGTTTGATTCATTTTCGACGTCTTGTTTAACTGGAAATGGTCCTCGATATTCGGCGAATGTGGATCTGTCTTCATGGAGGCTGATTTTTGTCAAGAAATGTACTTTTCATGCTGTGTTACAAGGCCCATAGCCGTGAACATTCTTGTTTAGTGATGGAAAGGACTTGAAGGCAGAGTGCACATGTATGCACAAAGCGGCAATAATTTGACTGTGTTCTTGTCCCAGAAATGACAGACCATGTTGTGCTTCCAGGCTCAGGACTCGTGACAACATTTTAAGCAGGTCAACATATACTGTGTATCTTTAATGCCCTAGGAACACTAGTCGATGTAATTGCTAGCTTATTTTATCAGATTGAGCTTTTGGAGAGAAGAAAAAAGTCGAAACATTGGAAAATGTGGTATTTCTGTGCTTTCCGGTTGTATTCTATGCATCGCCAGGGACATTGGAGTTTGATTTAGGCCAAATGACACTTTCTGTTGATGATCAGATATATGCTGAGAACAAATACAAGTGATTGGTGCTATTATTTCTACGGATTCTTTGGATTTAGTGATAAAAATGATCTTTCTTCCCCAATGACTTATGTGTCACCATGCCTAATAAATGGCCTTAAAAAAGAAATTTATTCAGAAGTGCCCAATTTTTTCTCAACTGATTTTGTTAGTACTAGGGTCAAGGTCATTTGTGGAAGTGAAGTCATTGCCAGATCTTGTTGCAGGTAAAAAATAATAATTTCTAAAAAGTTGCAATTTTCAGTAGTTCTTTCAATCTCAAAAATAGGCTAAAACTAGGGCCAGGCCCTCCTCGTCCAGGCAAAGCTATGCCAACGACACATATATTTTCTGAAAGGGCATTAACAGTAGATAGTTACCATGCAGTTTATTATTTCAGGAGTTATATTGTCTTGGTGAAATAACCATGATAATACAACTCCCAAAAACATGAAAATTTGGTGGTCAGAGGGCCAAAAGTAGGACCTCCCCTGTAACTTTGAAACAAAATCCCAGAAAACAAAACCAAAGTGGCTTTTGTAATATCTCATCAAACCTAACTTCTGACACAAGTTTGAAGGAAATCGGTTGACCCCCACGTTTTTGACCTGGAACACTTTCTCAGACAATGGCTCTTAAACACAGATGCATTTTGGAAGTTCGCAGTTCCTCTAAACGTGGCATCAGACAAAATAAACCAACAAATGCTATCAGGCAAAGTAGACCAAAAAATGCTATCTGATTATCACTGCCAGTGGGCCAATGTAGTCTCCTATTTGGCAAGACAGACACTCAATTCCGATGAGACGGAAAAACCATCGTCCATCATTTTTACAAATGCTGTGGCTTTACCTTATAATGCAACAAGCACGCGAAAACGGTCTGCCGTGATCGGGTCTAGCCAATACTATAACAAATCAATTTTGGTAGATCGCGTCTTGTTGCAGAAACACTATCAAGGGGTAGAAGAGCCAGTATGCTCCATGGTTGAAGTAGAGCGAGAATTTGCACTATTGAAACAAACAAACAAAAATGATCGACATGCATTGGTACTGCATATGAAACTATTTGCCCCTACACTAGCAGTGCTGTTGGTCATCGGCAAACACAATGTATCTCGCACCCAAGCGATAGACGTGTTAGATAAGGAACTCTTTCAAAAAAACAAAAAAATTATCAAGGGACCGTTTGACGAGAAGGTCACCAAAGAAGACGCAAAAGATCGCCAATTTTCGCTGCACTTTTGCATCTCAGCCCCACTGCAAGAAGTGGAGCACATTGCCACGTACACGCAACTAGAAACGTGCAGGTTAGTCAGGTGCCACTGTAGCAGCGCCGTTCATCGCAAAAAACCGGCTAAGTCAGCACATGCTTTTCTATACAATCGTCTTGCAGCTTACGTGGTGTGCAGCGAAACTTCGCCATCTTTTCGTCCTTTCCTTTCAAAGGATATTAAGTGTTCGTTTGTGAACGAATACAAGGTGGCACACAATGCTAACGGTAGCAAGAAAACAATACCACTGCGAATCACAGCTATAACACATCTGTTAAAAAACGAAATCGTGTTTCGTGGAGCTAAGAGCAACACTGTCAAGATAGCGTTAGAGGTAAAAAAAATGACAAACACAAACAAATGCTACGTCATCAATTTTCATAGAAATGAGTTTATTGTAAAAATAGGTCGATCAGCCTGGTTGACGTTGAGCACAAGTGCCCCATGCAAATGCCAACATTGTTGCTAAGTCTGTTTTGTTAAAAAATAAACATCGATTACTAACAACTGTTGTGTATTAACTAGTTACGACCGCTTGACACGCTTCGTGGCAGGAGATACTTGACCTTCCTCAAATTCATCCTCGTCATCACCACCCTCTTCGTCGAAGCTGTACGTAGGTAACGGTGTAGGATCATCATCTTCCATCCCGCCCACGCTATTATCCGCATACTTCGGATCATGTTTCCAGGGATAGTAGGGGGGATGCTTTCTTCCATTCAACTCCTTGCAATCATTAACAAACCGAAACGTACCACACGACACATGTGGCAACGACAATGGACAAGCATAGAAAACCTCCCCCTTTCTCTCTCTGTTCTTTGCGACACCCAGCTTGCAATTCAAGCCGTGCTTGCACCGAAGCACCCGATGCGGTAAACGAATTCCATTTTCGCCACACACCTTGTTCACCTTGCGCGCATCCGACTTTTCCAAAAAAAACGTACATCCTTGCTCAACCTTCGGATTTTGATAATCCAACTTCTTGCCGCACTTGTAATACATTTTACCCTTGGCTTCGCTCTCAACTTGCACGGCTTTACAAAACTGGTACTTGCCAGTAGCATGATTATAAAACGTACACAGGCATGTGATTGAAGCCATAATGTGTGAACAGAATGATGAACCACGATACGTTGCGGCTTTTTTTATAACTTTGTGATTACCTGAATCGGGTATGGATGGACTAAGTATTGGGTTGATTGCTTCTGCCTCAATCGCAGGCCTTGCAATCTTTATAACTTGTGTGTATTACTGTCGTAAAAAGGGTACACGAACCCATGAAGAAAAGTTTAATGATTACCTGGATCGGATCAGGAAATTGGAAAAAAAAATACCTGAAATACAAGGACAATATGATAAAGAAACAAACGCCTTTCAGGCTTTTCTGGTAGAAGGTTACGTTCTAGGCCCGGCAAAACAAGAACTGGACAAATATATAAACAAATTGGATCAACTGAATATGCCTCCACCAACCTACGAGTCAGTTGGCGAACCAACAAGATGGACGAGTGCTGGGTAACTTTTTACGTCGTTGGATCAATAATTTTAATCATTGCCGTCGTATTTTTAACTGTTTGGATTTTGGAGACTCAACTGCACAACCAGTTAACTCCAGAAGAAAAACTTAACTGGTATACGGCGGAAATTGATTACCTAGAAAAAATTTTAACTCTTCGAAATCGATACAACGTGTGCTGCTGTTCTAACTTGACCCTGATATGGCGGTTACGACGATACCGATCAAAATTAACCGAGCTCCATATTTACTATCCACGGACCTATAAAAAAACTGTTGAAGCTATTTAAAAAACACGCTGGGTTCTCATTCTTACAACCGCAATCATGGCCAGCAAACGAGACGCCACCACCACCACAGCAATGCAACCGCCCAACAAAGTATTAAAAGGGGCTTCACAAGACAAGGTAAAAGCAACCAGACAACCGTTGTTGCCGAAACAAGTATGGAGTGCAAACATCCTGCCGCCTGAAACTGTTCCGAGCAGTGATCCAAAACACTATATCTACTACACAAGCAGCCCCGCCTGGCCCATCAGTTTTGTGAGTTCCCCAGACAAGTCATCATGAACGTAACCGAACGAGTTGAAACGGGAGGTGCTATGTCTGTTACCTTCTGCCTAGAACAGTACGATCTTTTAGATTGGCTATGCCTATGTTACCCGGATAGAGTGGTTAAAGATTTACTACCACAAATTATCACTTTTACCCTCTTGTGTATTATAATAATTGGATTCCTACTATACTGTTCAGTTGTTGGATGCAACCGCTCTTGTAAAGATGAAAGTTTGTGATGCAAAGGGAATTCTTTATCCGATGACTCCTTGTCACTGCATCGACATGCACACCCTTACGTGGACTACGTCATGGACGCTTTATGGATTAATTATGTTTTTACTTGCTTACATTCTACTGATCTATTGTAATGCATTCTATCATGCATTCTGTAAAAACAAAGAACGCAAAGTGTAAACCTTTAAAATAAAAAATTGACTACGTTATTGCGTTGTGTGATCACTTTGCGTTACTCTTTGGCGTGACCTTTGACCTCCATTGTTCTCTCGACCAATCGCGATTTTTGTGAAAAATTCCGTCGGGTAAACGTTTTACCTGAATCAAGTCATTGATTAAATTCCGTCGGGTAAACGTTTTACCTGAATTTTTGTGAAAAATTCCGTTGATTATGCGTTTAACCGATTCAGGTAAAAATGGTCCCATCATGCTCATTAATTATGCGTTTAACCGATTCAGGTAAAAAATGTTGCGATTTGTCACGTTTTTTGCGTTGTGTGCGTGACCTTCGACTCCCATTGTTCTCTCGACCAATCACGTTGCTTGTTTTGACAACCATTGTTCTCTCGACCAATCACGATTTTTGTGAAAAATTCGATCGGTTAAACGTTTAACCGATTCAGGTAAAAATCTTCCCATCAGCTTACTACTGAGGATGTTCAGTTGCATCAAGTGGAACTTGAACCCATAAAAATAAGACATAGTGAGAATGAGGGACCTTACGCAGTTAAGACTTTGTTTGGCTGGACTATAAATGGACCCCTTGGACAGTCCCAGGGTGTCAAGAGAGTTACGGCTAATTTGATTGACGCATGTCCAGAGTTAGAGACACAGTTTAGACAATACTGTAACATGGAGTTCAATGACTCGTCTGCTGACATCTCGACACAAATGTCACAGGAAGACCGTAAGGCGTTAGACATTATGGAACATTCCGCTAAGTTGACAGGTGGGCACTATGAGATTATGCTTCCTTGAAGGATGTACCCCCTGACCTACCTTGTAACAAGCCATTAGCAGAACACAGGTTGAATCAACTGAAGAAGAGGTTTGTCAAAGATCCTGGATTAAAGGAAAGGTATGTTGCAGTCATTGATGATTATTTGGCCAAGGGTTATGCCGAGAAAGTCCCCACTGATGAGTTGGACCGGTCTGACGGTGTAGTCTGGCACTTACCACACCACCCTGTTTTAAATGAAGAATGACCCGGAAAGGTGAGACCTGTATTTGATTGTGCGGCAAGGTATCACAATGTATCTCTCAATGATTGTCTGTATCAAGGTCCAGACCTGAACAATAGTAGCGGAGCTCCTTGCGGCGGCCGAAGGCCGCCGCAAAGCGGAGCACCATACCCAAGAAAACAGCGTCAAAAACTGCAAATATAGTATTGGGTACCCTGTGTGAATTTATTGAGTAACCTGTGGAAATTGCTAGGGGTCGATCCGATTTTTGGACGTCTCAGAAGCCTCGGATGTTGTACGTGTTCCTGAAGCCTGACGTCACAATAGCCCTATTGTGACGTCAAGCATGCTCAACTCACTGGGGGAGGGGCGCGTTGTCAGGAGGGAGGAGGGAGTGCTCAACTAACGGGGGAGGGGCGCGTTGTCAGGGGGGATGCTGATGCTCCCGTGAAAGGTAAAATCGCAGGCACAAATACCAGCATTTTGGCAACATCCAAAAAAGACTACAGGGCTGCTAGCTGCTGAAAAAACGACCTACAGTAATTACTCAAAGGAGAAATGCCCGAAAAGAAGCCATGGAATCCAAAGATTTGGTAGAATGGGGAATAATAATCAAGTTGGAGTATTTTCTTTGCCCGCTTGCTCCTGAAATTCTTCCAGTCGGAGTTTCAAGGCCGAGAAATGACAGCTAACTGCAGAACCGTGCTATCACGGATTACGCCTCAAAGGATAAAAATACGCGAAGAGGAAGCCATAGAATACAAACATTGGGTCGAGGGATGAGGAAGGGATCGAGAATGATAAATTTGGTTCAAATTATCTCTAGTAGAAGAGCAGAAAGCAGAAAGAAATGGAAGCACCAGAGACTCTCAGAGAGACCAAACGGAATTGCGCCCGGGAAGAAGGGGGAAGAAGCCCGGGCAAAGCATGAGATCAGAGCAGAAAGTAAACCACCAAAGAGAGGCATCCGGTTCTTTTCCATCATATCTTTTTGAGACTACTCGTAATAGTCGAGGATTAACATGGAAACGGTTTCGTTTGTTCCCCTATGGACTAACACTATTTTTTTGAAACAGAAACTTTCGGTACCTTGAAGCCCTTGAACGACACAACGCCTGACGAGCGCCGACACCGAGCGTGGTATAATTGGATCTCTCTTCTGGATCTCAAATCACTTCACTTTACAGGAAGCGGAAATAAACTTTCAAAGTTTCTAGTGACAAACGTCTTTGTTCATCACCACCACGTGACCCGAAGCGGCAAGATTAGTGAAAGTAAAGTTGTACTGAGTTCCTACACACGATAGCCTGCTCTGTTTGTTTTCGAGAGGAGTCGTTTTCACGAGGAAGAAATACAGGCTGCAATTCTATTTAATTAGACATATGTTCTACTTTTCCACTGAATGCGAAAGTGTCAGGACTATAGCTGAATTCACAGGAACTGAAAACGTTTGTCACGAGTTACAGTACAATAACAATGGCGCCCAAAATCGAGCGCGGGAGTTTTCGTGTTTTGCCGTGTTTTGTGGGTTCTTCAACTCCCTAAAGACATGGAATAGCTTTGAAAGTCACGGATATAATGGGTGCGGTGTGGATTGGAAACTCACTGTTCGCTGGAGTTGGACAAACATTCAGTATGAAGTGGATTAAACTGCAATCTCTTTGGTAAGAATGTTTTTTTGTTTTATGAGAAATATTTTCTCTGACTAGACCGTACGATTTAGAAAAGATGATCATAGACTTTCAACTGATTTATAGAATTGATTACTTTATTCTATCTATTGATAGCTATCTATTATAAGTTATTTCTTGAAAACTTTTGACCTGTGTTTCAATTTGTTTTGGATTCTTCGTGAGTAATGCACTAGTCAATTGAAACCCCCATCCCTCACCCCTAGGGACCCAGGGAAGGGTGGGGTTATCGTGGGGGTTAAAGCATTTTAAAACAAGAGTCTGTTCCGAGGGGGTGGTGGATTTGACTGGTTTTGATTCTGGAACCTGTCTCCACCCCCCGGGGAATGTTTATTTGCTTTCAAATAAGTTATTTCGGTCAATCTTTCACTTTGATTTTGGCCATGCAAATCTACATGTTAGCTACGATGCAATTCATTGGACTCATTCGATTTTAATGCATTTTTCTGTACTTGCATCCCTTGTTTCATATAGGACACCACACTAGCTGAGGCTCACTCCCCTTTGATGATCATAGAAAGGTGTGTTCTTTCTTTGATGCTTGCAAGTAAAAGGTGATTTCGGAGGCCCCAAGGGTAGGGGCATTTCACAAGAATTTCCTCCCGATGGAGTGGGGACTTAAACAGCTTTTGTTCAGGGGTAAAATCAAATCCCCAACCCTTCCCCGGGTCCCTAGGGGTGGGGGTTTCAATTGACTAGTGCATAACCGGTTTGTCCCCAGCCAAATATAAGTTAAATGTTATGCATCAATAATATTTTCCTTGCTCAAAGGAAAGTCAGCAGAGTGCACAGAACGTTTTCCCATTTCTGTTGGATCAGAATAAAGAGAGCCTCTGTTATATATTTCTGCCGTAGTTTCATTGTTTTCACCTCTTTCAAAAACCCAATAGAAGTATCTTGATCCAAGTTTTTCAAACTTTTCTCAGGGGGAGCATGCCCCCTCAAACAGAAATTATTTTGTTTTTCTGTCTCATTTCTATTTTCTCTCCCAACCCCCCCCCCCCCCCCCCCCATTTCAGACCCTTCTACAAACTTGCTCCACCCATAATATGGAGTTATGTATTTGGAACACTTTGGGCTTTGTGGCCTTCTTCTTAACACCCGTATGGCCAGGAGTAGTGTCTGGTCCAATATCTTTTGAAGGGTCTGCACGCAAGTATAGTAACTTGTGTTATTTCCATTATGAAATCTAGATGGCAACCTGTTTCAATATACAGCTGAGGGTTTTTATAGAATTGGGTCGATATATAGTTTCATTGTAGTACTCCAGGGTGGGGAACTTTGACATTATATTTCTCCGTTTTTCATTTTGTTGTTCATGGCATACATTTAATTTCTAAAATAGACCAAAATCAAGGAAGTGATTATAAGTGTTTCAGTAACTTGATTTTTGGCCACGTTGTCAAAATTGTCCGGAATCCTGGTAAAATGTCTCATATTAATTTCTCTGGTGTATCTATCAATAATATTATCTTGTGAAATTATTCTACTTACTATTCTGTCAGATAATGCAGTTTTTTCCACTGAGGAATAAAGTCCTGAATAAATCATGAAAGTTATTGTGTCCCCTGGTTATTGTGTCCCCCAGCTGACCCCCAGCCAGTAATCCTCGTTGAGAGGGGTAGGCTGTATTGGAAAAAGTAAAGTCCCCCCCTGCCCAGAAGGGCGTTGAAAAGTGACCCCCACCCCAGTATTTGTATGGAAAAGAGCAGGGAGCATGCTAATTCTGACTGTAAGCCGTGGGACATGTGCCAAGCAATAAAATAAATCAAGCCAATCAAGCAATGAAATTTATTTGAAAATTTGAAAATTTAAAGTCTTAAAGGCGGGGCACATATTATGATCAACACCTACAGCCCTTACAGCCCTAACAGCCCTGGCTGGCCTGACAACCCTAACAGCCAACAAACCTAACAGCCCTAACAAACTTAACAGTCCTAAACAGCAGAGAAGAAGCATTCCTAAAAAGGCGGGGCACATATTATGATCAACACCTAACAGCCCTCTGTTAGGGCTGCTAGGACTGTTAGAGCTGTTAAGACTGTTAGGGCTGTTAGGTCTGTAAGTGGTGTTAGGGTTGTTGTGTTTATCATAATTTGTGCCCCAGGTCTTTTAAGAGGTGGGAGTAAGGAATGTTTTCTCAATGCTGTTTGGGCTGTTAGGTACGGTGGCCGATATGGACAATGTATAATAATATTAAATATAAAGCACGCAAACTTAATAGTATGAACACAAACTATAATTTGAATGCAAACTTAGTAATTCGAATGCAAACTTAGTAATTCGAACGCAAACTTAGTAATTTGAATGCAAACTTAGTAATTCGAATGCAAACTTAGTAATTCGAATGCAAACTTAGTAATTCGAATGCAAACTTAGTAGTTCGAATTGCTAAGTTTGCGTTCACATTACTAAGTTTGCGTTTGAATTACTAAGTTTGCATTAAAATTACTAAGTTTGCGTTCAAATTGCTAAGTTTGAGTTCGAATTACTAAGTTTGCGTTCAAATTGCTAAGTTTGCGCTCAAATTATAATTTGCGTCCAAATTACTAAGTTTGTGTTCATATTATTAAGTTTGCGTGTGCTTTATATTTAATATGATGATACTTTGTCCATATCGGCCACCGTAGTTAGGCCTAACAACAGCCCTAACAAGAATTTCCCTGTCCTATTCCTTGACAGGTCAGGGGTTGGGCCAACTTTCTTGATTGTGCGTGCCGCATATGTTAGCCACAACACCAAGATATCTTGCATTTTTTTTCTCATGTGAAACAGGTGCCAGTTTTGTCCCTACCCCAAAGTTGTCTCAGGGTCTTCTACATCGTTTTTCAAAATGGTGGTTGACTCGGGAGAAGACCCTGGGGGAGGCTGAGTCACATGACTGTTTCACAACAAAGGACAATCTCGTTCCCATGTTTTCAAACAATGGTCATGTGACTCAGCCTCCCCCAGGGTTTTCTACTCGACCAACCGCCATCTTGAAAATTACCCACAAGACCCTGGGGACGAGGTTGATATCTCGCCTCATGTGAACAAGCCCTACGGGTGTCTACATTTTTATTAGTTGAGTTGTCCTCATGCTTTTTGTGTTTTGTAAAAGGCAGAAAGGCAATAATATTAGTCTAAATATAATAAATGTACTTTTGATACTACAATTAACTACTACCATCTTTTATTCCTTATAATAGTTGGGAGCTCCGCTTTTAGGCAGTGCCTAAATCTATATATTATGATTGGCGTGCTTATAAGATTTAGGCAAGAACCCATTGCATTAATGTCAGATATTGAGTGTATGTTCAACCAAGTTCATGTTACACCGGAACAGTGTGATGCTTTGAGGTTTTTGTGGTGGCCTGGTGGGAACATAGAGTTGAGTCCTGAGGTGTTTCGCATGAAGGTACATTTATTTTGGGCAACGTCGTCTCCTAGCTGTTCTATCTTTGCCCTCAACAAGACTGCGGAGGACAATCGAGAATTATATTCAGTGGAGGCAGTTAATACTGTGCACAATAACTTTTACGTAGACGATTGCTTAAAGTCAGTGAAGGATGATGGCTTTGGCGGTTGGTTCCCAAGTGGGTTATGGTGCAGTTACTTACCTGAGGCTCACAGATGAAGATGGTCAGGTTCACTGTTCGTTGATGATAGCAAAGTCCCGCCTTGTGCCGTTGAAGGCTGTATCAATCCCACATCTGAAGCTTTCAGCAGCCACCATATCAGTCAAGTTGGACTCCATGATGAGGGAAGAGCTTGAGGTACCCATTGATGCATCATATTTTTGGACTGACAGTACCACAGAAGGTTCAACACCTTTGTAGCAAACCGTGTGGCGCTAATTCATGATGGGTCTGACCCTTCACAGTGGAAACATGTGGACAGAAAACAGAACCCAGCTGATGATGCGTCTCGGGGCCTAAGAGTTCAAGACTTCCTTTATTCCACTCGTTGGATATCTGGTCGAACTTTCCTGGCGCAACCAGAGACAGAGTGGCCGAATTCAGATGTTGAACTTCACATGAAGGCGACCCAGAGGTCCAGAAGACGACACGGAAGTCATGTGCTGCGGTAGTTGAGGAGAATCGATTGGAGATTGACACGATATTAGAGAGGTTTTCGTCATGGTGCAGGCTAAAGAAGTTTGTCGCTTGGATGCTGCGCCTGAGGAGAAACTTAAGAGAAGCCTGCCGAAACAAGTCTGAGATACCAGTAGCAGTCCCGAAGGAGAAAAAGCCGGACCCATTGACGGTAGAGGAGATGAAGGAAGCAGAGTTGAGCATTGTAAAGTATGTCCAGGGGAAATCCTTTGCTGAGGAGATCCATACTTTTCAGAGAAGGACTGGTAACGAAGGAAAGGCTGCAGCCAATGAGAATCTACCAAAGAAAGCTGTCAGTGTTAAGAGCTCAAGTAGTCTATATCGACTGGATCCTGAACTGAAAGATGGAGTACTGAGGGTAGGTGGCCGTCTGCAGCATTCCAGCTTGTCAGAAGATGCACAACGTCACCAAGCCATCCTGCCGAAGGATCACCATGTCACCAAGCTGATAGTGCGCCACTTTCATATTGTCTCAGGACACTCAGGAAGAGAATACGTCTTGTCGCAGCTTAGAAGCAAATTCTAGGTGATTCGTGGAAATGCTACTGTGAGAAAGATTCTGTCGCAATGTGTTGCTTGCAAAAGAAGACAAGCCCCAGTCTTAGAACAAAGAATGGCTGACTTGCGAAAGGATCTTGTTACAGCTGGGCTGCCACCTTTCACGAATGTGGGGGTAGACTTTTTTGGACATTTTATGGTCAGACAGGGACGATCGGAGGTTTCGCAGCTTAGAAGCAAATTCTGGGTGATTCGTTTAAATGCTACTGTGAGAAAGATTCTGTCGCAATGTGTTGCTTGCAAAAGAAAACAAGCCCCAGTCTTAGAACAAAGAATGGCTGACTTGCCAAAGGATCGTGTTACAGTTGGGCTGCCACCTTTCACGAATGTGGGGGTAGACTTTTTTGGACATTTTATGGTCAAACAGGGACGATCAGAGGTTAAAAGGTATGGATGCCTTTTCACATGTCTTAATATCAGAGCTGTGCACATCGAGGTGACACACTCACTTGAAGCAGATGCATTTATCAATGGCGTGGCAAGCCAGCTGAGCTGAGAAGTGATAATGGAACGAACATCGCTGGTGGAGAGAAGGAGATTCGGGAGAGTATAGCTCAGTGGAACCAACAACAAGTTCATTAAGCATTTCTGCAACTAGATGTTAAGTGGATTCCCAACCCTCCTGCAGGGTCAATCATGGAGGGATTTGGGAAAGATGCATACGTACCACTAGAAAGATCCTCTCAGCTTTACTGAAGCAATATGTCTTGACAGATGAAGTGTTGTCAACAACAATGTGTGAGGTAGAAGCAGTAATTAACGGAAGGCCTTTAACCACTGTGTCGAATGACCCGAGAGACATGGAACCATTGACTCCAAACCATTTGCTTCTCCTGAGAAGTGGCCCAGATCTACCTCCAGGAATATTCAGAAAGGAGGATGTGCTTTCCCGCAGAAGGTGGCGCCAAGCACAATTCCTTGCAGACCAGTTTTGGAAGAGATGGACCAAGGAATATCTCCCTTTGATACAGATGAGGCAGAAGTGGCTCAAACTGCATCGGAATCTCATGGTCAATGATGTTGTTCTCTTAGTTGATGACAGTAAGCCGCGTGGCAAGTGGCCCCTAGCAAGGATAGTCGAGGTCATGCCAGGACCAGATGGATATGTTCGACGTGTCAAGGTGAAAATCCAAACGTCAGAGTATGACAGACCGATCGATAAGTGTGTGTTGCTTGAGGCAGCCGATTGCACTGAGTAGATGCCTCAGCGCAGAGTTCAACGATGCCTCAGCGCAGAGTTCAACGATGCCTCAGCGCAGAATTCAACAATGCCTCAGCGCAGAATTCAACGATGCCTCAGCGCAGAGTTCAACGATGCCTCAGCGCAGAGTTTATTGACATTTAAGTCCAAATGGACAAGATGTTGCATTATTAACGATATGAGAAATTGGACATTGTTTGACTGTTTAATTGTAC
Organism: Scolanthus callimorphus; assembly: GCA_033964015.1. Classification (NCBI taxonomy): domain Eukaryota; kingdom Metazoa; phylum Cnidaria; class Anthozoa; order Actiniaria; family Edwardsiidae; genus Scolanthus; species Scolanthus callimorphus. The sequence goes on along the minus strand of CM066912.1, from coordinate 17,072,622 downwards.
CCTTCCTGGTCCATTTAAAGGGGTGGGGATGTTAGTGCTTTTTTTTGTTTTGGAATACCTGTGGCGCGCGGTCAAGAGAGTCCAGGAAAAAGACACGTGGAGGAAAAAGAAACATGGCAGCCAGCATGTTTTGGGGTTGGCTGCCAGATTTATTTCAGTTCTTGGATTTAAGGAGGTAATGTTAGCCCTGAAGAACCCATCGTGTTTGTAAGTACATTACGGTGATAATTATATAATATCAGTGTCATAGCTGTAGTTAGCAAGCGGTTGTTTTAATGTTTTCATTCTAGAAACCGCACTACAACGCTCATTCATCGCTACAGTTTTCCAGCCATAATTCTGTAAGAGAGAGTGAGACCGAGCGAGTATTAAACCAGGGTCTATTTGTCAGTGATATGTTTTATTGAATGATCGGCGGGTACACAGAAGGACACCAGGGAATTGTTAAGTGTAAGCAACGTCTAAGGAGCACGGTTTGGTGGGTAGGCATTGATAAGGACATAGAGAAGTTGTGTAAGTCTTGTGAGTCTTGCCAGTTAGTGTCTAGTTATGATCGGCCAGTCCCATAGTAACAACAAAGATGCCGACATCACCCTGGAAGTTTTGTGGTACAGATTTGCTAGGCCCACTTTCAGATGGCCGTTACGTTATTGTGAGAATTGATTATTTTAGTAGATACTTTGAGGCAGCATTGCTTAGATCTACAAAGACAGGGCCAGTTATAGATTTTCTGGACGCTATTTTTACAAGATTTGGCTTCCCAGAAGCCCTTAGGTCAGACAATGGGCCACAGTTTATTTCACATGAGTTTCAGGCATACCTTAAAAGCAATGGTATTAAGTGGGTGCCAACCATTCCGTTGTGGCCACAGGTCAATGGTCTTGTAGAGAGGACCAACAGAACCATAGAGAAGATACTCAATATAGCCACGGTAGAGAAAAAGGACCTTCAGAAAGAGTTTACGAAGTTTTTATTGGCATATAGGTCAACTCCGCATACAAGTACTGGGTGTACTCCGTTTTCTCTTATGTTCTGTAGAGAGATGAGGGCAAAGCTACCACAGCTAGATTACACAGCTGCCAACCCAGAAGTGGCAAGAGAAAGAGATATGGAGTATAAGTTAAAGATGAAAGACTATGCAGACCAGAAGGCAGTTGATAGCAATATCCAGGAGGGGGATACAGTAGTGATGCGGAATGAGACGAAAGGTAAGTTACAGCCGAGTTTCCGGCCAGAAAAATACAAGCCAATCAATCTTAATGGTTCAGACATGATCGTCCAGTCAAATGAGACAGGAAGTACAGTTAGGCGGAATGATCAATTCGCAAAGAAAATGCCTGAACAAATCGACAATGAAGTGCTCCCCTCAGCTCAGGCAGAACAAGAGGTTCCCATGACAACCGAGGCTACTAATGAGACACCAGCAGAAGGAGTCACTACGAGTGAGGATAGCATGGCAACCCCAAGTGCAGCCAGTGAAGTGCGTCGTAGCAGTCGAGTGCGTCAACAACCTTGCTGACTACCTTGTCAAGTACTGAGATGTCGTTCTTGCTCCTGAGTTAACCAATGTTCTGTTCTTTTCATTTAAAAGGGGAGGGATGTAGTGTATGAGCACTCTAGTATCACATAACGGATGACGTGATTGCTTATGATTATTTGTAGTACCATATAAGGTCATGACGTATGCCATAAGCTGTAGATATGTAATTAAAGATCAGTCGATATTCACGAACCAAAGCGTGTGCTTGTGTTCACTTTATGCGAGCGAGAGATATACTAAACTGCTCATGCTATTACTTCATTTACTCTACTCACGCTACTCACCCATCTTACCAACTGCTCATGGTATTACTTTATTCACTCTACTCACGCTACTCACTCACTCATCTTACCAACTGCATATGCTATTACTCTATTCCCTCTATTCCCTCTACTCACTCACTCATCTCTCACACTTTATTCACTCATCTTACCAACTGCTCATGCTATCACTTTATTCGCTCTGTTCACTCACTCATCTTACCAACTGCTCATGCTATTACTTTATTCACTCTGTTCACTCACTCATCTTACCAACTGCTCATGCTATTACTCTATTCGCTCTATTCACTCTACTTACTCACTGACTCATCTTACCAACTACTCATGCTATTACTTTGTTCACTCTACTCACTCATCTTACCAACTGCTCATGCTATTACTCTATTCACTCTAATTTATTCACTCTACTCACGCTACTCACTTAACTGCTCATACTATTCTCACTTGGTATTTCCGTTGACAATGGCCTAAAATCAACTAGTTACCTCATCGTTAACTCTCTCATAGTGAGCATTGGAATGTGTTATGTAATAGCATTCCATTCCAGCTTTATAAGAAGCCAAAATACAATCTTTCTGGCGTAGTTAGTCTTTTCCACTGCCGGGAGAGCGCCGTAGTTCACATTGCTAGTTGGTTCATATTTTCATCGCTGCGCCATGGCCCACATACCCGTTGTTCCCCCCGCTCCAGAAGTTGTTGCAGCCGTTGATCCGCCAGCCCCGGCCCCGGTCTTGGCCGCTGAGATGCCAGTTGCTGTTGCCGCCGCTGTGCCGGTTGTTCCAGAAGCCCCTGTGAGTATTTATCTTTAATCTCTGTGTTTTTTGGCTTTCTCCTCCATTCTCCCACAGTTTAGAGGCGAGTAGTCTTGCCAGTTTGTGTTCCTTCCTTGTTTTTACCTATCTTCTGTTCAGTTTGTTCAGTTTGGCCGCGAAGTGTATTCCGCATGGCGTGCTGTCACGCTGTTAAAATTCCCCCCCAGTTTGGAAGCGAGTTCTCTCGCTGGCGTATTTTGTTACGTTAAAACTAGCCTCTCCTATTCCTGTTCAGTTTGGCCGCGAAGTGTATTCCGCATGGCGTGCTGTCACGCTGTTAAAATTCCCCCAGTTTGGAAGCGAGTTCTCTCGCTGGCGTATTTTGTTACGTTTAAAATTAGCTCTCTTATTCCTGTTCAGTTTGGCTGCGAAGTGTATTCCGCATTGCGTGTTGTCACGCTGTTAAAATTCCTCCAGTTTGGAAGCGAGTTCTCTCGCGAGCGTATTTGTTACGTTAAATTAGCTCTCCTATCCCTATTCAGTTTGGTTGCGAAGTGTATTCCGCATTGCGTGTTGTCACGCTGTTAAAATTCCCCCAGTTTGGAAGCGAGTTCTCTCGCTGGCGTATTTTGTTACGTTTAAAATTAGCTCTCCTATTCCTGTTCAGTTTGGCTGCGAAGTGTATTCCGCATTGCGTGTTGTCACGCTGTTAAAATTCCTCCAGTTTGGAAGCGAGTTCTCTCGCGAGCGTATTTGTTACGTTAAATTAGCTCTCCTATCCCTATTCAGTTTGGTTGCGAAGTGTATTCCGCATTGCGTGTTGTCACGCTGTTAACATTCCCTCAGTTTGGAAGCGAGTTCTCTCGCTAGCGTATTTGTTACGTTAAATTAGCTCTCTTATCCCTATTCAGTTTGGTTGCGAAGTGTATTCCGCATTGCGTGTTGTCACGCTGTTAAAATTCCCTCAGTTTGGAAGCGAGTTCTCTCGCTAGCGTATTTGTTACGTTAAATTAGCTCTCCTATCCCTATTCAGTTTGGTTGCGAAGTGTATTCCGCATTGCGTGTTGTCACGCTGTTAAAATTCCCTCAGTTTGGAAGCGAGTTCTCTCGCTAGCGTATTTGTTACGTTAAATTAGCTCTCCTATCCCTATTCAGTTTGGTTGCGAAGTGTATTCCGCATGGCGTGTTTTCACGTACTAAAATTTCCCCAGTTTGGAAGCGGGTTCTCTCGCAAACGTATTTGTTACGTTAAATTATTTTCTCCTATCCTTATTCACTTTGGCTGCGAAGTACATTCCGCATTGCGTGTCGTCACACTGTTAAATTTTCCCCAGTTGGAAGCGAGTTCTCTCGCTGGCGTATTGGTTAGTTAAAATTATCTCTCCTATATTCCTATTTAGTTTGGTTGCGAAGTGTGTTCCGCATTGCGTGTTGTCACGTTGGTTAAATGTCCCCCAGTTGGAAACGAGTTCTCTCGCCGGCGTATTTTTTACATTAAAAGTATCTGTTATCCTTATTCAGTTTGGTTACCTAAATTTTCATCAGTTTGGAAGCGATTTATCCCGCCATTTGGAAGCGAATTGTTTTTTCCCGTTTTGCATGCGGTCATGCTCTTATAATTTCCATAGTTTCACTGGCGTATTGGGTACGTTTAATTCTCACTCCTACCCTAGTATTTTCCGCTTTGCGTTTCCACGCTGTTACTATTTTTCCAGTTTGGAAGCGAGCTGTATCGCTGGCTTATTCAATTGGTTGCAATTATTTATCCGTGTCGTCACAGGATTTTGAAATGTCACCCTGGTTTTAAAAGCTGCTGTATTGATTACGTTAGAATTCAAGGCTTTAATTTTGTTTCCCCTATTCTACTCCTAGATCAATAATGAAATTGCCACCCTATCAGCTAAGCTCAACCAGCTTCAAAAGCAAGTGGAATCTAATACTGTCGATCGCGCATTGCAGTCTGTGCGCCAGTTAGCTGATCGCCCCAAAGCTCTTGTGGACGGGATGGCCATCTTGGCGGCCCTAGAACATCTTGCCGATGTGGACAGAGCGGAAATGACCTGCTTAGATCACTAAATTTCAAATAATAAGGTCAGGTTAACTCAGATAAGCTTGATTTTTTGCATACAGACTCCTTGCCTGATTAAAAACAAAATATCAAAAATGACTTTTTTCTAATGGATCCGTCTTTGAGATATTAGGCTTTAAACGTTGGTTTCTGTACCATTTTATGGGAGAATTAGTACTTTGATCAGGAATTCTGCAAACTTTGTTCAGTCATATCTAAAATTCATATTCTTCAAATTTCTTAAAAATTTGGAATTAAGCTTTTGGTCATAGAAACTCTTTGTATACGGAATCTTGAGCTTATATATTAAAATATGGCGAAGTTAGACATTTCATTTTTGGTCATTTCCGCTCTGTCGCCGATGTGTCTAGGGCCGCGGGTCACAAGGATGTAAAAAATATGAGGCTATATTTAAACAATGTCGAGCCCTAGTTCATGATCCCCGCCTTCCGGCCGTCGTTACACAATTACTGGGAGATGAAGAGAATAAACAAGTTGCTAGCCAGATCCAGAAGATCCTAAAAGCGCCCAATCAACAAGGACAAGTGCAAGTGCCCATGGGAATCCAAAACTGCGGTCCCCCCCCCTCTTATGTCCACCCAGGAAGGTCACGCCTTCTCTCCAGGTCGCTATGCCGGAAGAAGGCCTTTCAGCCCATACAGGAGGCATTCTAACCTTAGATGCTTTTTTTGCAAAAGGATGGGTCATAGAATCTCTGAATGTCCCCTCAAACGTCAGTGATAGTTGTATCTTTATGACTTACATCGATTGTACTCTATCCTGAATTTGATACTATGTATACGACCCTCTGTTAATCAATAAATATTTGCATTATGTCAATTCGTAATATTTATTTTACTTATATCCTACCGCCAGCAGGGTGGAAATGACCTATTTTATTAATTTAATTCTTAAGCTGGTTGACTCAGTTTAGCTCGATTTGTAGCTTCTTACTATCTTATGGGAGATTTAGCATTTTTATCCGGAACAGACCTATCCCTTTTTTGACAATAGCTCCGCTCACTCATAGCAAGGAATAGGAAGTTTTGCCCTACGGAATTCATAATACGGTCCGAGTAACAATCTTTAAAATCGAAGATTTTGCAATTTAAAATCACAATTGTATGAAATCGGTGGATTTTTCCATGCTTTATGTAAAAGATAAAAGATACAATTTGGCTTGTCCGACATAGCTACAGCAACTAGGGGTATTACATTTACTGCGGGTTCGTGAATTATGCAAACTTTGTTCCATTATTATCTATACCCATATTAAAAAAAAAAAATTTCAATTTAGTATTTTTGATCATAGAATTTTTTGTATACGGAATTTTGAGTTGTATTTAAAATGGGTCATTTCCGTTCTCGTACATCATTATGGTAACCATTTGCTCTATATCACTATGACGTCATGCTTTGTTTAAATGACCAAGATAGCTAAAATGATAAAAGTTCCATTTCTGGATGTGATTTCCTATATTCTAGCGTACGACCTTGCTTTACAATATAATGGCATTTTCATTATGTTTTGGTCATTTTTAAATGCTGCTGTCCCCTCTGGCGACCATGATTCATAGCGCTAAAACAATAGAATGTTTTGATACGTCGTCATAGTGATATAGGACAATTTTCTATATTGCGCGCTTATTCGACAAAAGATTTCGATCACCCTTGTATTGTTCCCCCTTTCTAGGCCAATTTTTCGCTGCTCCCGTTCAACTTTTCGCACCTCGGAGGGCTTGTCTAATAGCCTTAATTACTCTGCCCTCGGGCGGGGTATTCCGGGGTTGCTCGACTTAGGGGTCACAACTTTCTTTATTTCCACATATATAATTTTCCTTCAAATTTTTTCGTTTTTGCAGTCTCCCAAAAAGCGCAAGTTCGTCCATTATCCTCCTAACCCACAAGACCCGGTTTCCCAAGTCTCTAAGGAGGAGTGGACAGATTGGGAAGGTGTGACCCCAGGTCCAGCAGCCCCGGTACCCCCTCCTGAAGCAGTCGCGCGCCTGTCAACCAAAGCTTCCGTGAGACTCCTTAGATTCAGAAATTCGGACTGCTTCCGGGCAGGTGAACTGCACAATCATGTTCAGCGATGGGAACAGGTGCTCGAAGGGCAAGCCAAGCACGATGAAATAATACAATATATTAAACATGGTGTTAATGTGCATGATTTTTTCACCCCTTTTAAAGGGGACTTCCAGGGAAACTTTTACAACACGCCTACTCCCCCTAAGGCTATATTCCCAGATAACAAGTCCTGTAATGGCTTTGATGATTTCATCACTTCTACTATTCACCGGCGCCTCAAAGACGGTTCAATTTCGGTATGGGGTACAGTTGGCGCATTAGTCAGGCGGCTAAGTCCAATTTTTTTGCAGGATTGTGCGATTTGTGATAAAAGCATGAAACTTTCAAGGATGAACTGCCTACAGGTGCTCGTCTATTTTCGATTGGGAGGCATTTCTGAAACCATCTTATACGGGAATAACAGCTGGGTATTAAAAACTGCTGAGTCAGCGTTTTTAAGGCGAGACAAAAATTTTTAAATCACCAAAATGCGCTTGCAAAGTGAACCCTTTTACTGTAAGCTTTTGAGAGAGAGACAATTTTAGATTTTTTAGATAAAAATATACCGTCAATAATTATTGCGACTTCAAATCAAAACTTTTTCACTAAAACTACGCGAAAAACACACTAAAAATTGTTTCTATGCCCCAAAGGATAAAAAATATCCATAAGATAATACTAAAAAATAGTAAAGAATTGTATTCTGTATAATCTATGGACACTCTAAGAGTTTTCGAACGATACTAGTGTAAATGATATATAAAAAAAGAAAAAAGAAATGAGCTTGGATTGCGGCAGAACCCAGTTGCAGAACCCTGTGTGTTTGGCGGGAATCACTTTTTATTCTACAACGTCGCGTATACAGAAAACAGAGGAAGAAATAAACGTGCTCTTTGATCGTGTTCTCTCGACTCTGATCTGTACAAAATGGTAAGTACCAAAACTATTGAAATTATAAAACTTTTAGCGTAATTTCGAGTAAAAACCTGAAAGTCAGAAGGAGTTGATTATGCCCACCAAAAAAGAATACAGTAATGGAGACAGAAGTCGGCGAAGTCTTGCTCATGTAAACTTGACCACGTAGTAGAATGCTTGCTCTCTTGTAACTCCTAGGCCTGAACGCCGAATTGCCGGATGGAGATTCTACAGTCGAGGAAACACTGACTAAGTATCAAGCATGTTGGCATAAATCCTGCAGAAATAAAATCAACAACACTGAACTGAAAAGAGCCAGAAAGAGACACTGTGATTCTGCTGTAGCATGCGCTACAGAGGTTTTGGCATCTCAGGAAAAACGAAGGCGATTATCTTCCACTGACAAGCAAATTGATAATTGTTTCTTTTGTGAAAAAATCGGAAGGCGAGCTCCATAAAGCGTCAACGCTAGAATTAGATGCAAAGGTGCGGAGACATGCAACTGAGCTTAACGACATGCGCCTCCTCGCTAAGTTGGCTGCTGGTGACATGATAGCCATTGACGCAGTTTATCACAGAAATTGTCTCGTTTCCTTTTATAATCGTACGAGATCGCTAAAGCTTTCACTTGATAATACCGAGAGCAAGGAAAGCAGTAGGTTGCATGCTATCGCCTTTGCAGAAGTTGTTTCGTATTTGGAGGGGTGCCGAGAAAACGAGAAAAGCTTGCATGTATTTACTATGACCGAACTAAGCAAATTGTACTCTTCCATTTTGGAGGCGTTAGGCGGCGAAGAGAGTAATCGAATTCACACAACTCGTTTAAAAGAGAAACTCCAAGGCGCTTTACCTGATCTCATATGCTCTAAACAAGGGAAAGATGTCGTCTTGGCCTTTGATAAAGATGTAGGCGCAGTTTTAATGAAAGCGCACGAGCAAGATGACAACACTGAAGCAATGCTAATAGCAAATGTTGCGCGTTTCATCAGACGAGACATTTTTGCCCAGAAAAATCCGCTATTCAACGGCTCATTTTTTAACCGCCCAGTCGACAGTGTGCCGACCTCTTTAAAGGCGTTGGTTGCGATGGTTTTGGAAGGACCAGGACGTAATGCTGAAGGCATTGACGACCTTCTTGTTACAGAGGCGGCTCTAACAATTTCTCAGTTGATAAGTTTCAACTGTGTCAAGTACAGACGAAAGTCAAGTAAAGAAAAAGCCACGCAAGACGTGCGACACACTAGAGATAGAGAGACCCCTGTCCCCATTTATGTGGGACTTAAAATACATGCAGATACAAGAAATCGCTCCCTTATTGACACAATGTATAGAATGGGCCTGTCTATTTCATATGATCGCGTAATGTCAATCTCGACGGATGTTGCGAACAGCGTGTGCAGCCGATTCGAACAAGATGGCGTCGTTTGCCCTCCGAAACTCCGTGCGAATTTGTTCACGACAGGAGCCCTAGATAACATTGACCATAATCCTAGCGCGACCACTGCTAAAGACTCTTTTCATGGAACAGCTATTTCATTGGCGCAGCATCCTACAAAGGATAACAGTGGGCGTGACCGTGGCGTAAATGTAATAACTGATTCTGTTGGAAAGAGTAAAACAGTAAAGGAACTACCAGAGACTTACCGTAACGTCCCCCCAGCAGTCCTTAAGACAAAGGAGCCAGTTGTTCCATTGAAGGCGGCCCCAGTAGTACCCCCCTCCTTCACCAACCCACTATCTAAAGAAGTTGAGTGGCTAAACGTGGTGAGATCTATGATAGGAAAGGACGAGTTGAACCAGAACGAGTTCATCTCTTGGGCGGCATTCCATGCTTCGCTACAGACCCAGCAGCCGCAATTACTAGTGGATAATGTGGCGCTGCTGCCGTTATTTATCGAGAATGCACATTCTGTGGCAATGGTAAAGCATGGTATGGATGTTGTTGATAAAGCGGTGCAGCATGTCAACCCAGGACAAGTCCCGATTATAGAAATGGATCAGCCCCTCTTCGCGCTTGCCAAGCAAGTACAGTGGACCTGGCCCGAAACGTACGGCGAGAAGCGATATATCGTCATGTTTGGCGGGCTACATATTGAGATGGCGGCCCTCAAAGCTCTCGGAGACTTTTTAGGAGAAAGTGGCTGGATAAACGCTATCGTTAGTAGCAATATAGCGTCATCGGGAACAGCGGAGTCTTATCTGAAAGTCACCCACATTGCAAGAACAAGAAGAGCCCATGAAATAACAGCTGCAGCGTTGTACATTCTACTTTCTCTGGCGTATGACCAACACAAAGCAGCACTTGGTGAGGACGGCAATGCAGACGATTTTTTATCGTGGTGTAATCGCACGTCTACAGCACAACCACAGTTTCACTACTGGTACCTGGTTTTGCAGTTTGAGCTGCTCATTCTTGAGTTCGTAAGGTCTATAAGGGAAGGAAATTTCGATATGTATGTAGAGTGTCTCGGAGAATTAATGCCCTGGATGTTCGCCCTTGACCATATCAACTACGCGCGTTGGCTTTCTGTGCATGTAAGAGACATGATTGCGCTGCCAACGGAGCATCCCACGGTATATCGCACGTTCAGGACTGGTGCGTTTGTCGTCAGAAAGTCTGCACATCGCTTTTCAGCAATCGCGTTAGATCACGCACACGAGCAAGAAAATGCGTCGATCAAGGGGGATGGCGGTGCTGTCGGTCTAACCGAAAATCCAAGCGCGCTGAGAAGATGGATGATTGGCGGTCCTGAACTTTCCAGAATTGTGAATGAGTACGAGCAGCACAGTCCTAGGGCGAAAAAGGAGTCTACGAATCACCACGATCAGATCCCATCAGTTCAGAAGGGTTTCTTGAAAGATGTGAAGTCGCTTGTGTCGGCGCTGGACGAAATGGGTAATCCCTTCCTAGAGGACAGTGGGGAGCTGCTTCGAATTGATACTAAGGAGATTATGCCGAAAGAAGTAGTGGAAACAGTGAAGAAGGTACAACAGCTAGGTCGAGACCAATACAACAAATTTGTCCAGGATAGATTTATTAACAGGTCCAAGCCAATTACTAGTCCGATAAAACGAAACCAACTGCCCTTGTTCAACCGATCAGGAAAGAAAAAGCAAACGACGAAGCAGGCAGAGATATCAGAGCTAAAAGAGGATTGTTCACTGTTTTCAAGATTGTACATTGCGTGTCAAACGCGGGATGGAGATTTAACAGAGTTTTTCAGACATGAAAACCAACCTTGCCCCCCGTCGCTATCCCAGCACGGCTCCTTCAAGCAAGGAAATAAAGCAGAGCTAATCCCATGTGTGCAAGGTAACATTGAAGTCAATGCTGAAAGCCCTGAAGTTGATGTCAAGGTCCTTGATGGCGCTGTCGTGGTGCAAATGCTAGACCCCAAAACCTCTCAGACCTTCAAAGAATACACTGATGACGTCTTCTTGCCGTATATCAGTACTCAGCTCATGTCGGCCCAACGAGTGGATGTCGTTTGGGATGAGTACCGGGACGATAGCCTGAAAAAAAGCACAAGAGAAAAGAGAGGAGCTGGAATGAGGCGGCGCGTGGAACCTTCGGTCAGAATGCCAAAAAACTGGAAGAGCTTTTTAAGAGTGGAAGAGAACAAGACGGCATTGTTTAAGCTACTGGCAGAAGGAGTAGGGAGAATGGTTGTGCCAGACAAGGAAGTGATCAGCACGCTCGGGGAAGGAGTAATGGCATCAGGAGCTGATAACGCTTCCCTTGAATCGCTCCAGCCCTGCAGCCACGAAGAAGCAGATTCGCGTATTTTTATACATGTCCTTGACGCGGCAAAACGGCACCGTCGTATACTAATAAGAACAGTCGACACGGACGTGTTTGTGATAGCAGTAGCCCAAATGCAGCGAATGCCCGGTAAAGAACTGTGGCTTGCGTTCGGCACCGGTACACACTTTCGCTTCCTCCCTATACATGACATCGCGCAAGAATCACTTGGCCCTCAAAAAAGTCTGGCATTGCCCGTGTTCCACGCGTTCACGGGATGCGATACTGTGTCCTTTTTCGCGAACAAGACAAAGAAGAGTGCATGGGACACATGGACTGTGTATCCGGAGGTAACCCAGGCGTTTTTGGAAATCGCAAAGGTACCTGGCACTTTATCTGAGAACTGTATCGAGACCATGGAGAGATTCGTAATCTTACTATACGATCGAGGAAGCCAGCTGAGCTCTGTAAATGAAGCGCGACAAGAGCTGTTCTGCAAGCGTCAGCGCAGTCTTAAAAGGATACCACCCACCTCAGCAGCGCTTAAGCAGCACCTTCTCCGTGCAGCATATCAGGGAGGCCACGTATGGAGCCAGGCACATGTCGCTGTACCAGAGCTTCCAAGTCCACAGGAATGGGGATGGGAAAATCATGGCAGCACTTGGAAACCTGTTTGGACCACGATCGCCCAGGCACAAAAAAGCTGCTATGAACTTATCCATTGTTCTTGTAAGAAGGCATGCAGAGGCCTATGTAAATGCTTCAAAGCTGGACTGCAATGTACGGCGCTGTGTACCTGCGGCGGCAACTGCTACAGTTAAAGGCAAGTGAAAAATGACCTCAGTTATTTGTTATTGAACGTCGGTATTGCGCAATATCCGAAGTGACGTAATCATGACGTCATCAAAAGGCTAACTAAAAGAAGATAGTCTAAAGCTATACACAATAACTAACTTCCAGTGCAACACATGGAACTCATTCACCTCGATTGTACATGTTTCATAGTGTCAAAGAAAAGCTGACTCAGCATTTTTAGCAAGTTTTTTATAAATCCAGCTAACTCCTGTTATAGGAAATTTGAGAAATGCCTCCCAATCGAAAATCAACAAGTACCTGTAGTTGATTCATCATGGGAAGTTTCATGCTTTTATCACAAATCGCACAATCCTATGTCTTAGCCGCCTGACTACATGCTCCCCACCTCACCTCGTCATGCCACTGACCGTCGAACCATCCAAGCCTAGACTTTGTCATGACGAGAGATTCCTTAATCTTTGGATCAGAGATTTGCCGTTGTCGCTTGATTACATTTCTAATCTCCCACGTTACGTATGTAAGAATTCATATCAGACTACCATGGACGACAAGAGTGGGTATGATCACGTGTGTCTCACCCAAGACAGTAGACAATTCTTCGGTTTTCAATGGAAAGGAATTTACTACGTATACCACACTATTCCGTTCGGTTGGAAATCCAGTGCTTACCTCTACCACACTATCGGCATGGGGGCTACAAATTATATCCGGTCTCTTGGTGTTCCATGCAGCCAATATATAGATGACCGCCACGTGGGTCAGCTCTTTCCCCCGTCAGAGGTCGCGGAGAAAGCTAAGACTTGCTCAGATTTCCAGCTGGCTGAGGCGGCTATATTTAATGCAGCCTCTCTCCTCATTTCCCTTGGCTACTACATCGGCCTCGGAAAATCGTCCCTGGCCCCTAGCCGTCAGGTTAAGTTTCTTGGATTCATTGTTGACTCCGAACGATGTGCCTTTATCCTTCCTCAAAAGAAAAAGGAAAAGTTTGCTACCCTACGAGAGTCTATTCTTCGCGGCAAAACCACCTCGGTAAAAACCCTCCAGCGATTAGCAGGGAAAATAACCTCCTTCTCTTTGGCAGTCCCCGCAGCTCAATTGTACTGTCGGGAGATATACAAGTCCATTCCTGGTTACGCGAGGTCTTCAAGACCGGTAAAAATCCATCCCTTACTCCGAGAGGAAATCATGTTCTGGCGTTTTCTGGATACCTGGCAGGAGCACCTCCCTTGGCCAATGGAACATCACGTGGTTATCAAGATCGCTAGTGATGCATCCGATTATGCTTGGGGAGGGGTGATTCAGGCTCCGGGCTCCCCCCCTTCTACTGTCCGAGATTATTGGTCTCACGAAGTACGTCACGCGCCAATCGTTATTAAAGAAGCCCTCGCACTGTGTAATGTCCTCTCCGCAGGGGAGCAGTTTATTGCTAACTCTAGAGTAGACGCGTACACTGATAGTTCTACTTTAGTTCACTCTTGGAACAAACAAGGGGGTAAAAGCACTGAGCTCAACGGCGTCCTCAAGAAATTGCATGCAATTCTCTTGCGCTACAACGTCCACCTTAACCTTTATTACGTCCCCTCCGCTTCTAACCCTGCTGACGCCCCATCCAGAGAACTCTCGGATATAGACTGCATGTTATCTCCTTCGGCGTGGTCTAAACTTCAGGGATGGTTTGGCCCACACTCCGTCGACTTGATGGCTCTTGATTCTAATGTCCAACTTGATGAGAACCACAAGCCTTTGAGACATTTCACCCCTTTCCACACGCCTCTTTCAGATGGAATCAACGTCTTCGCCCAAGATATCTCACAAGAAGCAAATGCTTACGTCTTTCCCCATTTGTGCTCATGGGCCCTCTTTTGAAGTTCCTGTTGAAGGCCCAGGTTCCTGTTAGTGTCGTTGCGCCCAAGCTTTCTCCTCTTCCATTTTGGTGGCCAATTCTCAAAAGTGTCTCCTCATCCGTCCATCCGCTAGGACTTAAAGGGGAGAAGGGTGTTCTCCTATTCCCTTCTGTAAAAGGTTGCTTCAAAACACGCCCATTACAATGGGACCTGCATGTTTACAGAATCGAACAGTAATGTACTTCGTTCGTTTTTCAGTGTCTTCGTCTTTGGCGGCCTGCTTCCCGTTGTCCTCAGTGTGCGTATCCGAACGACGACAACTTTAACTTTTGTCAACGATGCGGTTTCAGAAGGGAACAAGTACACAGACCACAGACACCCATCTCTATTGATTTTGTCAAGATTAATAAGCGAATAGACGAACTTAGTAAAGTTAAAAAGGGGAAACCTTACGAAAGGCAAAAGTCTGCATTACAGACACAGTTATTGTCGTTTCTAGCTTCTTTGCAAGTACCAAAGACTCTTGCGTCTGCCTCTTCTCATGACATCATTCAGTTTTTAGTTTGGAAGGATAAGTCAGGCCACACCAAGATTCATAACCCCGAGTGTAAGGAAATGGGGAAAACTCAAGGCGCGTCGTGTAAATGTCCAACCCGACTGGCAGCTGGATCGGTTGATTCTATAATAGGCAAGCTTAGAGCTATCTTTGCCAGCGCTGGCATGGGTGGCGAATGGGATGAAAGACTTGGCACCGGCAACCCTGCTTCACACAGCTCAGTAAAACAGTACTTAAAATCAGTTAAGGAAGAGCAGGCAAAGTCTAGAGTTTGCGCTAAGAAGGCCACTCCTTTGTTTTTAGAAAAGTTAGAGAAAGTATTATCATACATTTTGTCCCAAATGCGCCAACCTGAAATTTCACCCTTGACCCTTTATAGTCTCAGTCGTGATCTCTGTTATTTTTCTATTGATTTCTTTGCTGGGGACCGGGCAGCAGATCTGGGAAGGACCTTATCCAAGGAGCTTTTGCTTTTCCCAGACAAGTCGGGTATCCTTTTTAATCATACTTATGGTAAACCCTAAGGGGTGGTACCCATAATACCTTTAGCGTCCGCCGTTGTGATAATCTAACGGTCTGCCCTGTTTACAACTTTGAACGTTACAAGTCCGTTTGTAAAATCTTACATATAGACCTCTCAAGTGGACACCTTTTCCGGCTCGTCAAGGGTGTTAGCGTGTCAGAGGAACCTTTCACAGGATCCGCAGTGCATAACAGGCTTAAGCTTCATCTTCGCACTCTCGGTTTGGATGACGGCGAAACACCTCATAGCTTGCGCGCGGGTTGCTCTATCACGTTATCCCTCTTGGGAGTACCTGAGGATGCTATCATAAAGCACATCGGATGGTCTAGTACAGCTATGTTACATCATTATACGGATTTAAAGGACGTTACAAGGCCGGATTCTCCCGGCGCAACTCTTGCGCGGAGCGCAGCGAAAAACCGATCAGCCGATATTGCTTTATCGTACAAGTCTTTTGATGATCTCTCCAATTTTCTCCCAGCGATTGAGTAGGTCATAGTTCACTTTCGCACATGTTACTATTTTGTAATAACCGTATTCATCGATATAAACGATTGTGTTCATATTTTATTGTTGTGTGTTGTGGGATAAGAGAGATTAGGGTTTTCTGAGTTTTGGGAGGAAGAGTACCAATTTGTGTAAATATACCATGTCCAGTTTCCTTCCGTCCTTTATGTGCGCTTAATGCTGAGTTCCAGGGAGCATACGCCGAAGGGCTTGCTGCTCCCATAACTTAATCTACTCCTGAGGTGGCATTGTTCTGCGGGATACCAAGTGAAAATATATTACTATTCTCACTTGGTATTTCCGTTGACAATGGCCTAAAATCAACTAGTTACCTCATCGTTAACTCTCTCATAGTGAGCATTGGAATGTGTTATGTAATAGCATTCCATTCCAGCTAAAAAAATCTGTCTTAACTATTAGCGGAGCTCCTTAGCGGCCGAAGGCCGCAGAGCGGAGCACCATACCTAAGAAAAAAGCGTCCAGAACAAGAAAGGGATCGAACTGATTTTTGAACGTAATTCCCGAGTGTTCCTGTGAAGCCTAATCCACAGGGTACCCAATAAAAAAAACACGTCCAGAAAGGGGTCGAAGTGATTTTTGAACGTATCCCGAGTGTTCCTGTGAAGCCTTCTGACGTCACAACATGGCGCCAAATGTGAATGACTCGGGGGGGGGGGGGGGGGACTGGTCGCCTTGCGCGGTCGCGCGTCAGTGACGTCACAACATGGAGCATAAAGGCGACCAGCTGGAATGACGGGGGGAGGGGTGGGTGATCGGGGGGGGAGGTGTTCACGTGACTGTGACGTCATTACAGAAGATTTTAAAAATACAGTACCACCAGCTGAATCCTCGAGCAAATCTATCTATCGTGACCATGAAGAAAATAACTATTTTAAGCGACTACAGAAGACCTGCAGGACCAATTAGATTCGTACTACGCAAATTTCGGGACTAAAAGTGTCTGTAGAAGTCAAAGAGTTTCTTCTTGAGCCGGCAACTACACTGTCTGCTTGTACTAAGCTTAGCGTACATGTCGCGCTGCAGCGAACAAGGAAAAATCTTCGCCTTGACCTTTTTCGAGATTTCTTGGAACCTGAGGTGTTTAGAACAGGGCAGTGGCTTTTTCACAGTTTTTCGAGGACTAAATAACCTGAAGGGAGCTACGTGGCTGAAACTATGTCACGGAAAAGGTAGGTTGTTGTCAACTATCGTCTCTTCTTGTTGTTTATAGCGAAGCATGATCATAGCCTAAGACCAGGAGGTCACATAAACGTGTCGGTCATGCTTAACTGCTTTGCTGGACTTACTGAAGTTGTATAAAGCTTTGTTTTGATTCTCATCTAACGGCAGAAGTGTTGGTCGATACGGTTTGATCAGTAGGAGAAGTAATTTGTGTGAGTAGAGTAGAGTACGTGTACGTAAATCTTAATGGCGGCCCTTGCGAGCTGTCCAACTCACTTTGTAATTGTTTATACTGTATAGGAGGAGATTTGCAAGTTCCATGCAGGATTAGCACTGAAGCTGCTCTGGATAAAGGTAAGCCTCGCTGTTCATTGTGAATCGAGCATTGCACTGATTTTTTGAATCGGCAGGAAGAATATTTCCTAGTCCACAAAGAACGAGCTAGCGGAAGCCTCTTTTCTCTACACTACATTTCGCTGGCCGAGGGTCTCTTTTCTCGCGACTCTCGGCCAGCGAAATGCAGAGAAAAGAGAGAGGCCTCTGCTAGCAGGAAGCTGTTTTTTTTTTCGTAAAGCGAAGGTGTTGTTAGCGTTCCTAAAAAAACAGAACTAGCCAACTTCCTCGTTTTATTGCGGGTTTTCCTCGCCTTAAGTCACGTTCTATTGTATGCTTCCGTTGCAAATTTATCACGAGAATCAATTTCTACACGTCTTAACTGATAAAACCTTACCCACTGAAGCCAGAATTTTCATATGACTGTAGTGAAACCACTCGCAAAGTAATTAAGTTTATTCTGAGTAAAACCTATAGAGTTAGTAATTACAAAGTAATTGCGAATTACTCATGACAATCATCTGAAATCCGCACAACACACCAAAAACCACCATAAATCCTTGGGTCAGGCACTTGGCACTTTTATATTGGAAAGTGGGGAGAGGTAATTTCAAAATCTAGATTATTTGTTTGAAACGCCCATAATTGATATTAGTATAATTACTAAAACGATTCTGCGCACTGATTGGTCGAGAAGTTCGGAATATTTTGCTATATTCACATTGAAAGCATTGGGATTGCCCGCACACTTACTTACTAGAAACTATAACAAAAAAATACTCCAAAATCAAAAATATTAAAAGTCGCTTGAGTAATTATACTAAAACAATAGACCTCTTTCGCTACGAAGTCACATGACCTGAATTCGGTAAACAAAGGCTTTCAACATTGTGGCGACGTGGCGGGAAACACTACACTTCGAAAAAACCTGAAAAATATAGGAGAAATCTCCTGACTAACTATCAACAAGTTCCAAGTTTGTCAGTCCTAGTCTTAGCTTCATCAGAGTCATTAATTAGTTGATCCTGATTTTTATAGGTAATCATACGACTTCGAGTTCAATTTGGGATTAATTGCACGAGTGAGTTTTTCAAAAAGTATCGAAATTGCACGAGCCCGTTAGGGCGAGTGCAATTTGAGCTTTTTGAAAAACTCACGAGTGTAATTAATCCCAAATTGAACGAGAATAGTCGTATGATTACTTATTAATAATATGGATGCAAAAATTTTCAGAGAAAGACCTTATTTTTTGCAGCGGCCACAAATGCACTGAACGCGTGCGAGACAAGCGAGCAAAGTTTACGAAACCTAACTTGACATAAATATACTTGACACAACAAATTTATTTTATGCTAGAAGCAGGTGGAATTCTGTTTTGACAATCATACACTTTATTTCAGATTCCAAGGTAAATAACATAAGAGAGCCTGTATTAATTAATTGGATGGTTTCTTTCAGTTTGAATTGCTTTTGAAAGCTTAGTTGCTTGTGCATTTTCGGTCACCAAAAACGGGCAGAATATTGTCCAGAAAGGTGAACATAGCTAGGTAAGCTTCCACAGAAGACATACCTGAAGTCTTCTCTTGTGTAAACTTTCTTGTAACAGCTATTAACAACCAAGATTGACAGGAATGTGATCCGAAAAACTGTCCGTATCGCATGTGTTCTTGATACTTCTAGTTCATTTCATCGCTGGCAATTCCCGCCGCTAGATTCACAGTCAACGAAGATTTCCCTTCATATCCTTCCATAACAAAGAATGAAAACTAAAACAAGTCTTGCTCAAGTCCATAAGGAATTCACATTTTGCTTTCCAAGGGTTTCGGAAGATGATTTTCAAGAAAAGGAACCGAATTTCTCCCTCCATCCAAAGCCATCTATCGACCTCCCATCTTGTTGACAAGGCTCAAACAGATCGAGTGGCGTGACAGCTAGCGTGCATTTGATTGGCTCGTTCGTAAAATCCATTGTTTATTTAGCCAATCAGCTTCATGAAATACCTGCACTCATTTGAGTGCAATTACTTTTTTGGAGTGCAAATTACTTTTGTAATTGCACTGCTCTCGACCAATCAGAATCGAGAAATTTTCGCATCCATATTATTAGAAAGTATATGACTTCTTGGATCTGATTCTGTTTCGCAATCACTGTGACTCCTCGGAATTTGAATCAGAGTTGTACAAAGTGCAAGTGTTTATTCTTTTCTTCGCCCAGTTTCCGTACCCCAGTAAGCCAAGTCACATCCATATTTCACTGTAGGGAAAAACATTATGGACATTGTCTAGTTTTTCCAAGCTTGTAAATCCAGTATAATGTCGAATATTACTTTTCTTCCTTAGTTTGGTTGTCACATTTCTTAAAACTTCGAGTGAAAATCGGTGACTGATTTTTGTGTTGAAACCATAATCCTGAATATCTGGTAAATATTGGCAAATAGTCACCTTGACTTCGTCTCGGTGACTTTTTCGCCGATATTTACGGCGCCTGAGGCAACTAATTGTTAAAAAATGTCCAATTTATCATACAAAGGACTATAAATTCTACACTTATTCGCTCTAGAGAGTGGTAAAGCAATGAAATTTCACAGCGGCTCCCCACTGTATTGACAGGTTAGACAAAATATTTACATAAGTCTTTTTGCCCTGCGACATTTAAAAGCTAAACTACTCTCAGCTGCTTGCTTTTTATTTCTCAAACACCTATTCAACCGAATTATGTGCTGAGCAAAAAGATTGCACTAGAAAGGAGCCAGGGTTTCTTTCACCAAAATATTTCAACAGCTCTCAGAAGAACAGTGGAAAAAGTGAATTAAACCTGTCAGCCATACTTCTTTCTTAAGCACAGCACAAATGTATTGTCCATAATAGACTTAGTGATGTCCTATTGCAACCTATGTGTAGCCTGTGCGAGGGCTTTCCAACAACAGAAAGTAACTTATGAGTCAGCGGTAAACCTCTAAAGAAGCCCCAGCCTTCCTCTCCATAAAACACAGGAAACCCAGGAATTCGGCACTGATATGCAAAAAAGGGCAGGGGTGTGTCTGTTCTGGTCTGTTTGCCCCAAAAAAAGAAAGATTTCAGGGAAAATAAAGTAAAAACCCGCATAAAAGAACAGGTGTTTTGGGGTTTGAGGCTGATTTTGTTCTTGTACATTGGGTGTTTTCTGCAAAATCAGCCTGAAAATGTTCTTAAGGTGTTCTTAAAATTGTTTCTTAAAAATCAAATACTGCATACACTACCAACAGTCAAATACAGATTGAATGTAATTCACAGAAGGTAGTTATTTAGTAGCAAACAATTGCTTAATGTACCCTGGAAATCCCCATAAAGTACCTGCTGTAGAACTGTGTGCAATCATCTAGCACATTATATTGATCTACTTGGTACTATACCATTGTAGGTTACTGTACTCAAATCTAACTGGCAGCCATTTTTGTATACAAGAACAATTCTCATTTTTCAGGCTCCACATGTTCTTATGTATGAGGTACATTTTTGAACAAATTTCAGCCTGGGTGTTCTTAATCCACTTGTTCTTTTATGCGGGTTTTTACTGTACTTCAGTAGTCAAAGGGTTAAGGTGGATCGACCTAGTAATTTTGCACCCATGCCAACCAATTTTGAATCTCTCATATAAAAGCATGCTGATTTTTATGGCACAACCAATATATGTAACACAAATACTACCCATAGACTGAAATTCATGTCAGTACAAAAGTTGGGGGAGATCGGAGTTAGTATCATGTGACAATTAGGCCACGCCTATTTCTACTCTCACCAGTTTCGACTGTACTGACATTTTTTTCTAAAAATTGCTCTACGGTACCTCGAGATTGACTTACCTGTAACCGAACAGGGGCACCCAACGAGTCAATACCGTCAAACAGCTCAGAATGCCATTATAAGTCGTTACTGAGCATACAAATGACTATAAACTGGGTATTTATAATCCCTACAAATTTAATATCTGTTCGGATTTCGTAGCTGAAAATTTTGGGTTGCGAAAATTTTAGGGATTGAAATCAAGTCTTCTGAAAATGCCAGGGGAAAAACTCCATCCGAAAATTTTAGGTGACCTTTGTAACGGCAAAAATCCCCCCAAAATTAGTAAAATTTAACCTTTTTGTGCAATTCGAAA
Source organism: Scolanthus callimorphus (assembly GCA_033964015.1). Classification (NCBI taxonomy): domain Eukaryota; kingdom Metazoa; phylum Cnidaria; class Anthozoa; order Actiniaria; family Edwardsiidae; genus Scolanthus; species Scolanthus callimorphus. Next base: position 17,051,359 of record CM066912.1, on the reverse strand, counting down.
AATCTAGGGGATCTTATGATCTTTATACGAAAGTTAAAGCTTCAATTTCTGAAGCGAAAATTTCAGCTCTCGTAGCGCCATCCGAACAGATATTTTACCGAAAATGATCGTTGGGTGCCCCTGACCGAAGTTTGACTAAATTCTACACGCCCAATCTGAAGATAGGATTTATAAATCAGGGCTATAATTATGTAAAATTCAGCGAAGTGAATTAACATGGCAGAGTTTGGTACTTCATGGTTATAAATTGAAAGTTTATATAGTTCATTCTATTTGTGTTTGTTTGAGGAAGGCCATGCTTCTTTTTAGTAAGAATTCGATGAAATCTATGCGATTTCATCGACTTTAATGCCCAATGAAACTAGACAGTGTAAAAATGCTTCTCAAAGAACCTGCCACTGGTTGTTTGAGTTGCATCTCACATAACAACTCCTTGATTAGACAAAAAAAATCGAAATCATTTCTTCCATTCTTGATTTGATCAATTCATTATTTTTATGGCTTTTACAATGACAAGGGGGTCCAGTATGTTCCTTACTAAAATTTGCATGGTGAGGGGGGCGAGGGGACCACTGCCCTCTTTTGGGGGGAGATTTTCCCATACATTTGCTGGAACTTTTGGCCCTATTATCACTATTTGCCCACCCTTTCCGAAACTCCTGGCTCTTCTCCTTGTATGCATAGCCATACACGGTATTTAAGACTTGGACATACAAGATCATCTGTGTTTAGGTTCACCAGAGTTATTGGTTATTCTCTTTCAATTTCAGCATCAGGGCAGCGGCCAGAGACATGGTTCTTGCCTTGGACAGACCACATGGCACAAGTCAAAAATAATATCAACAGTATTACTGTACATGGACTGCGGAGAAGACTCTGAAGTGAGGGGGATCTTCAGAGAATATGTATGGCAATGTGTGTGTGTGTGTGTGTGTGTGTGTGTGAAGGGGGGGATCGTTTAGAGAAAACATGAACCATTGCAGATTAGTGAAGGATACACCCCCCTTCCCGCACCACCACCACCACCGCGAGCTCTTCCATCCAGAAACACTTTAATGCATTTACTACCATGTGATCCATCCATGAAGTGTGACATTTTTCAAGAAGGTTTACTTTTCAAGTGTGCGTGTGTCATGTTTCTCCTTCACTGATGGCTACAGTTTTGACCGTTATTTTTCAGACAATCAGAGAGCGAAAAGAGTGACTACTTTTGACAAAATGTGCACCTTTGAAAAGTAAATATTTCTGAAAAACCATCACACTTCATGGATGGATGAAAAATGGTAGTACATTGCCCGGAGGGGGGGGGGGGGGGGACTCCCATATTTTTGGGGCGGGGGTGCTCGTGTGGAACTTTCGTTTTTACCCCTAAAAAGTACCAAACATGGCGTCGCTTAGTTGATTTTGGCCCCTAAAAGGTACCAAACATGGCCTTCCCAGTTGATTTTCCCTAGTAATTTTCTCGCGTATCTTTTTACAGGGAAAATACATCTGAAATTCAGGCTACCAAGAAGTGTGATTTGCTTGATTTGCTAGAACGGACCTCTAACAGGTACCTATCTGGAAACAAATTACACGTTTTCGAATTTTCCCCCCTAAAAGGTACCAGAGGCCTGATTTTAAACCCTAAAAGGTTTACCCCCCCCCCCCCCCCCCCCCCCCCGGGCTACATTGCTGTTATAATTTTAAGGATGTAATGCATCAACCAGTTTTGTCTAAAATTAGTCTAAACCAGCTGATGAGGGTGCAATAGCTGAGGATTGTAAAATAATACACAAAGCAATTGGCATAGCATGCGCTAGATCCTGTCTCAGTCTTGTGTTTCTGATTAGAGTATTTTATCCAATATTATTGGTTCATCTGGTTGGTGAACACTAAACAATAGATTAATTGCTCTAGATTTCCATAATCTGAAAGACTCCTCATTCACACTATGATCTTATAATAATGCAAATCTAGCCCAAATGAACCTCTAGCTTGTTATAATTTATTGTTACATAATTGTGTAATATCAGAATAACCATGCTCTTCTCTTAACTGCAGTTCTGTGCTTTGTTAGAGTCACTGGGAGAGTTTATAGTCTCCCGTATACCTGTATTACTGTATACATCTCAAGATAATTTTGTCAATATATTTTTTATGGTCACATGGGCAACCCTGTTTCACTCATACTCGGAAAAACTGGGAGCTCCGCTTTTAGCCAGTGGCTAAATCTATATATTACTGTCACTTCAGAACTTTACAAATGTTAATGTACACATTGGAAAATTACTTAGGAATTGCTGGCATGTGATTAAAAATTGTTCCAAATCTGCTTGGTTGGTCTTGCCAATGAGAGCTCCATATGGACCATGAAGATGACTGTCCAGCAGCAAAATCTCATTACCTTTCCCAACAAAGCACACTGACAGACCATTGATAATGACAATCGCTGCTAAACTGGGTTCTGCAACAAGCCTCTGTAAATAAAAAGCAAGGGATGACTGTGGAACAGCTACATTCTGGTTGGTGAATTCAACATCAAATGGATCCTCAACAGTAATGTTGCCAATACTGGAAAGATGAGGGACAGCTTCAGAGACAGTGAAGTAAGTTGGCTGACCTCCAGTTAGATGATCATGTATGTCATTGCCCTTTGTGATACTGTTAATCATAATAATACCCCAGAGTGATGAAAGGCTTTGACTTGGAAATACTAATATAGTAGTCTTTGCCAGAAAAAGAGCTATAAATGTGCATGCTGCAGAACCATTCCTTCCATTTAGGGTAGATTGTGAGATTTGCTGATCAAAAAAACCATAATTTTCCACCTGTAACATTAACACTAGCTACTCTTAGAATAGGTGGTGATGGGGTAGGTGTGTGGCGTGGAGAGGTAGGTGTTGGCAACCATCAGCAGTATATCCAGACTGATTTGTGGTTGTTGCCCCTGCGAAATGGATTCCAAGCTTTTTTGGAAAACAGTTAAATTGAATGGAATTCCATCGAATTCAACTGTTTTCTAAAGGATTCCAAAATGCGTTTTTAAACGCCTATTTCTGTCAGGGAAAGACTTCTGGAATTCCCTTGAATTCAATGCAATTCCAGAAGGATGCTTAAGGGAAGGTGTCAAATGTTTGGAAAATAATGGAATATAGTTGAACTCTCGGCTTAATTAACAGACTAATCACAGTTCCAGCAAATTCCAAACAATTCCAAACTAATTTTGACAGCTCGAAACATAATGCAGACTCAACAACCAAAGAATGCAATGTTTGGCGGTTGAAAACACGCAACACAAAGGCGGGCTCAAAAGAGGTATGGAGAGTTTAGGAAGTTCACATTCGTTCATTAGACCTTATCATGGGATTGTTCAACGTGGGAATATATCCTGTATATTACAGGTAAGTAAAGAGAGCACGTACCTTATCAATGGATTGAACATGTTGAGTGTAAACGGATTTCTAAGGCTGCTCAGACTAGCTGACGGGCGCAGCCGTTTAATATGTATTATACCTCGAGTTTTGAACAGCTTTAAGCCTGGTTTGAACGATTTCTAATCTTACAGAACTCTTAAAATGCTAGCATATCATATTTTACACGCTTTTGGTATTGATATTTAGTTTGGAGAGTATATTTGGGGCTCCGAGTTGATGTATTTTGGCTGTGCTAATTCTACAGAGGTGCACCACATGACTTAACGGGCGCTAGTCGTTATAATCTTGTGTTACGGCGGCGTAAACATTTTAAGCGACGAACTATATGAACTGGTGCTTTCCCTACAGCAATGTTTGCATTCTAATCTAAACCTCGGGTCTCGGTGGCTCGACATTCTCGGATTATTTACCATTCGTTAAGTTGGCATCTGGCCCCTCACTTTCGTGTCATCCCGTGCGAGGGTCGATCTGGTCGTTCAATCGTTCAACGCGAATAGTACAAATAGCAAGTAATAGTATTTCTTCGTCTAAATGCTACTTTATACCATAATATTTCAATGCTTTTCGGATAGGTGTGTTGGATATTCCAGCGGAGTTAAATATCTTTTCATTCGAACGTGTAGGTTTTTTGCGTGAGTAGAATATTAACAGCTAATATGGATTAAGTTACTGCGGTGTTAATATTAACTCAAACATAAACACTTATATTATGTTATAGCTAAAGAGAAAGTCGGCTTAGAGTAGGCAGGCTGTAGCAACAGTTAGGATAATTTAACACCAGACAATTTAGGAACAAATGTATTTTTGTCAACATGGCCTTTCTTTCATACAATTGTGTTTTTTTCTTAAATGTGTAGCGGGAAAAGGCGTTGTGATGTGCACACGGCATATTTCTCATCCAAAACGGACTAATTGGCCTTGCGGAGGAATTGCTAGGGCAAGTTCTATTAAAATTATACAAAATGAAATGTAAATTTACGTATATAATATAGGTTTTATACCATAAGTAAATGCATCGGAATTAGAAGGCATGTTTTCCGAAAGATTCTATTAATTTCAAATATATTCCATTAATTTCCAATAGATTCCAATGAAGTTCAAATAAATTCCAAAAGATTCTATTAAATTGCAAGAGAAATGAGACAGTTAACGCCAGACAATTTCGTGTATTTCAATTCCATTGAATTCAATGGAATTCTACGGATATTTCCAAGCTCTAAAACGATGCTTGGAATTCCAAGGAATTCCATGGAATTCTATGTTCGAATTTACCATGAAAATTAACACCTTCATTCCATGGAATTCCATGGAATTTCCATGGAATTTCATGGAACTATTCCATGGAATTCCTTTCAATTTCCATGGAAATCCATGAAATTCTAATGGATGTTTCGCAGGGGTGGTGTTCCTGAGTTTAAGCTTGAGGTTCTTGAACTTGATGATTGCTGGATGTTAAGCCTGTTTAGAACATCATCCACATGCTGACTCCAGGATTGAGAATCATAATAATCAGGGTCAGAATTGCTTACACAGGGTATCTCACCACTAACATCCTAAGCATGAGTGTTGCTGTTGTTGCCTCTTCCTCCTGACTTGTCTGTGTGTTTCAGAAGGGAACTATTGAAGGCCTTTGCGAACTCAATAAGCTTGGCATTGAAATGCTTATCGCAGTGGATGCATTTTTTACCAAATTTGATATAGCAGCATTTGTGATACATGTGGAAACACGGTAGCCTTATTACTTCTTCAAGTCCACCACTAACATCACACTCAGAATAGTCACAGATTTTGTTGACATCTGGAATATTTCCTGGGCATTCATTTGAAAATTTGTAACCAAGTGGCATTGCCTTATTTTCTATGGTTGCACCAAGGGCCTCAAGTTGGAATTTCGGCTTTCCCTTCGGTTGGCCAGCTCTGGTTGTTTCTTGTGGTAGCTGAAAAATAGGATAATGGAGGATTTACAGTTGTTTTCAGAATACTTTTTTCATGCATGGTTGTTAAGGTTGAAAAAATATATGAACTTTATTCACATATAATTTCTTTAATGTACATACCTGTTTTGATTTACCAATGTTTTGGCCAATCTTGACAAAGAGTTTAAGGAGCTCTTCTGCAGACTTTCCAGCAATGAGTTTGAGGTTCTTTTCCGTCTTTGTTCCTCTAGCGTAGAGACGTACAAATGCTCCAAAAAATTCCTTTGCAGTCGAAGATGCTGCCAAATTTATAGCAGTGTTCTGAATTTCTGTGGCAGAGTAGTGTTTCTGTATATGATTTCTCAGTAGTGAATGCCATATCTCAACTTTCTTCTCTGTAATGAGTGCCATAAACTTCTTTTTTAATTCATAATAGTCTTGAAAGTAATTCTTCTGGTGCAGAAGGTCATTTAACATAGAGAGTGTTGACCGATCGTAGTGATGTCGATTCCATATGATAAACAAAATCAAAAATCTAAACATAACATGTTTGTACTGTTCAAGGTCACCAGACCTGAATACAAAACTGTAATGGAAAAAAAAACAAGAGGGAGGACCTCATCTAAAATGTGAAGAACACTTGCAAATTCAATGTCTTTAGACAGTTTCAACTTTGAAAGTACTTTTTCCCTTATTAAGAGCCATCCACACAGTGTCCCAATAAGAATGAGATTTGTTCGGAATGGTTTTGGTTTCTCTGGTAGCTCTGCTCCAAATACGCCCTTGTAAATCTTGCCAAAGAAGAAATGATACACTAAGATGAGGTCTTCGTTTGCATTGAGGCTAACATGGAACGGTCCTTGTTCTGGTATAATAGATGAAAAGTCATTTTCAGTGCCTCCAGAACTTCTCAAAGCAATCAGCTTTTTTGTGTAGTACCAAGTTGGCCAATCACCAGGGAATGGCAGAATGAATTTTTTGGTGTAGTCATTTAAGAAGTGTCCACAGCAACTAAAGATATGCTGAAGGGCTTTCTCATAATCTTCCATGCATTTGAGGTTCTGTTCAAACTCATCTATTAGGTGACATTGGTCAAGTGTGCAGAGATCCTCATGTGCCAAATTGTGGTAAACTCTGAATTATTTTAATTGTTTCGTTAATCCATTGGCATTAAGTGAACGATACCCTGAAGGTACAATGGCCATGTATGTTAAAGTCCACTTTTGAAAGCCTTAATCAGCTATCTTATTAACATTGTCTTCCAATATACCACCAATACATATCTTATTTTCCCCACCAATAAAAACAGTTGGACAGCAATGAATTTGCCTCTTGTCAACAGGTACAGAAACTGCATTGATGGTTGGTTGGATTTCTAATAGGGAGGATGCCATATGAGTTGCAATTGACAGATATAAATTACGTTGTGGTAGTCGTATGGTATTAATGTTATGGGAGTCATCCAGCAGTAGCATTACAAAGCAATGATTCTGTAAACAAAACAAGAGGAAACATAATAAATTAATTAACAACAGAAGACAGAAATGTAAATAAACTAGAAAGGAATTTGTTGTAGAAATAGAAAATGTTCTGATTCTTATCAAAGAATGTGTGCTGATTGAAAAATATGTGGAAAAGGATTGGAAAGTAATGAAGATGTAAGCTTCTGGGGCAAACACATAGTTATAAAAGAAATGCTCACTTTTTGTATAACTTTTAGATTTCCAACAATTGAACTTACCTGAATTGCATTTTCAATTTTTTGTTGAACTGTCGTTGGATAGGTTCTTCTAAGTTGAAGACTGTGCCTGTCGATTGTCCTATGGGGAAGTGCTGAAGCCCAGTACAGGCCCACTGTTAATTGCAGTTCGGGTTGCCCCATGGTGATGTAGAAACATGCCGAGGTCTTTCTGCATAACAGACGTCTTCTGAGATCTGTACAAAAATTACATATTCTATTTGATTATCTTTTTCAAGGTGTGCAGCATAACAGACTTCTTTACCTCCATGCACAAATTGCCAATTTCAAATCATGTGATGTTTTCATCTTTTGAAATGGTTTCATTCATGTGAAAATGAAAAAAAAAATCCAGAAAGCCAAAGCCAGGATTCTTCATATCAAAATCCTTTTGTTTTGAAATTGACAATTTCGATTGTAGGTAAAGAGGTATATTTTCTTTGTCAAAGTCTGATTGGACAGGAGTTGCAAAACGATTGCACCCCCTGTTGAGGACCCCAGGTTCAGCTACCTGCCGTGGATATTTTAGGTTGTCCCTACCCACCCTGGGAATCCAGTGGAGTTTCTTATGATTACTCTAGAAAATATATTTACCCACCCTGGAAATCCATATTCCAAGGTCCTCAAAATCCTGAAAATCGAGGCATAGTCAATGTCCTTATATCTTCGAGAAAGCGTATCAAAGCTATTTAATAGGACTGATTGTTATAACCATATAAGTGTATATCTTCCGATTTCCATAATTGTTCTCACAGAGCTTAAGCAACCTCTGCACTACCAAATGGTGTAGTTCATTTGATGTAATAAGCTCGTCTGTTTGGGATATTTCAAATTTACCAAAGGAGGTGTTTTTAGAATAATTATTATAACTTGAATATTCGACCGTGAATTGTTTTATTACCAGCTAAAAACGCATCCATAGTAACAAGGGTTTACTCAAAGAAATGCCCAGGTCAGCTCTTCGCATGCGATTTAAGTTGTAAAAGATGTAATAATTTTACCTCTAAATGTCTAATTCCGTGTTTAGTGTGCGGAGCGCGGATATCAGAAAAGTAGGGGAGATCTTCAGGATTATATCGACTAATGTTCACTCTTAATTATATAGAAGAAAAAATAGAATCGAGTATCTACAGAAAGCGATATTTAATAAACGAATGAGAGCAGCTTCTTGTCCAGAATGTGCTGTTGCTATAATATTCAATTCGAACATGTGGAGATTCGGTACTTGGTATGTGCTTGGTCCCTGATCACCGAACACATCGCTGGCTCGTAAGACGAGAAACCGCTGAAATGTTTTTCGTTTGCCGGCGACGAAATGACGCGAATGCTGTCACCTTTCGCGGAAGTTTTCTCCTCGTACTTTATATCCAGAGAGTAGGGAAACAGTGCACCTAATTCGCAGTGTGCGCCGCGTTGTCAGGTTTATGAATATCTCAATCGCCAGAAGAGATAAACACACTATACTTTTATTCATAAGATTTTAATTACAAACTCTTAAAACGAAGGTTAAATACAACGAGCCCAACTAATTATGAGTTTAGATAAGTTTGAAGTTTCGTTATCGCGCAAATTATTATATGCAATTTAGCTTTCTGGAAAGAAAAAGCTGAAATTCAAGTCGATCATCCAAAGAGGCATCTACGGCAAGCAAGATCGAGAAGGAGACTGGAGGACAGAAGACAGCTGTAAAGTAGAAAAAATATTTTTCAATACTGTTTCATTGTTTTGTCTGTAGCATAAAGATACAAACAAACAAACATAACAATTTAAATAGGATATTGAATACAAATTCTTAATAAGAGCGGTTTTGCTTATGCAGAGGCATGCAAAAATTTTTTGTAAAATTTAATACGCAACGTTTCGGCGTAATGGCTACGCCGAAACGTTGCGTATTAAATTTTCAATACAAATTGTAAACGAAATTCTGGTAAACAAAAGAGGCTTTCTGACGCAACTCATGAACAATACACAGTCCATGTAGCCAGATTTTCAGAGATCAATGGTCAAAAAAATATGCAAATTAACTTTGACAGAAGCATAAGAAATTAGTATAATCATCACTTTTATTCGCAAAAGGCAAATTTTTACACAATTAAGTTAGAGTTAATTACCGAGATTCGAGGCAATAACCCCAATACATCCCAAGGGCCGTAGGCCCGAGGGATGTATTGGGGTTATTGCCGAGAATCGAGGTAATTAACGGACTTAGTTTACAGTTGACAAGGTTTTCAGAAAACAGGGACAAATGAAATGCATTCTTCTCATTGAATTTAACAGTTTTGAAAAGGAGTACAGTTTACAATTGAAAAAGATAGCGGATTCCAATAGGAACTATTGTTAGTTATTTAGCTGCTTTCATAGAAGTGGATTCCCCAGAGAAACTCATTGCAATTAATTTTTACCATGCACAATAAAGTTTTGATGCTGAAGAAAATGAATGACAACATTTATTCAACTATGATTGACAAAGGTTTCCAAACACGAATTACGTCTTTGTTTTCGTACAACAGCCAGTCCAATCAATCAAGCGGCCTTTTGTAAAAGCGCAACTCATTAAAGCGCTGTTATTTTGGTCGGTACGTAGCTGCGTAAAGCTCCTCTCTGGTTGGATAATACAACAATACCCTACCTCAACACAAAGAACGAGGATAATAGACTACAGACAAAAGAACTCCTTTGTAGAACGAAAATAATAGAGACAAAAGCAACTACGTCCTTACTGGTTATTTTCATTTGTACCACGCCCTGACAGCTTACAGCTTCTACAGCTCAATTTGCATAACGTTCTGTCTAGCAAAATGGATGGAACTGATTCAAGATGGAGAAACTGAAGGCAAGTTTCAGGTATTTTGCGCTCGTTGGTTGCTCTCTACGATTAGATATGAATTAACTTGGGCATGATTTTATCTGTATTTTCAGGTTTACGTCTTAAACACACTCTATGGGCAATGAGACCAAGCAAGTAGACTGGACAAACGCTTCTCAATATGGTTCAAGTGAAGGCGTTCTCGGAAATCGTGTTTTGTGGCGTTCAACGGGATTCGCATAAAGGATAATCAGAAGCAAATATTGGTTATAGACAGACAGTCAGCATAGATGCATAAACTGAGATTATTGGATGTTTTTTTTCTCGGGGTAAGTGTATGGATTTGAATTCACTAGTTAAATGTTTGGTTGATAATTGAATTAGTCATTGTGAAAGGGGCAACTGTCATGGTCTATCATGGATTTGGTCTAATTTGGGGTCATTTTAAGTAGCTTAAATGCAGTCAAACTCCCTACAAATCAACAAAATAATGGTCTACGTTTTATACCTAACCTTTCAGCTGCTAGATCAATACAAATATGGAGTATTTTCGTGTATAATCGAGCGGATGGAATTGGATTGCTAATTGGCATTTTTGATTTTCGAACAGGCTGAACAAGTTTCTTTTTCTTTTTAAGACTAATTTGAAACAGAATATAGGTTCGGAGTGGTTTCTGTAGAACACTTGTCTTATTTTAAAATATTTTGATGAAACAAACGTGACAGTGCCCTTTGAAGTCTTGGTAAAAATGGCTTATTGTGTGGTTCCAGAAATTATCCATAGGAAGGATAATAGGAAAGGATATATTTTCCATACAAATACTGTATTTTTCTTCGGGAATTCCAGAGAGGTGGGGGGTCACTTTTCAACACTCTTCCGGGGGGGGGGATATTTTCTGGAAACACACATTATTGATTTACAGGTAAGTATATGGCTTATTATGGATTCATAGGTAAATAACTAGATATTTACCTATTAATCCATAATGAGCCATATACTTACCTATTAATCCATAATGAGCAATATATTTACCTAGAAATTCAATTCAATTCTATTGATCAACCCCAACCTTTCCCAGGAGAATTCAAATCCCTCCCCGACTTTTAGTTTGTTGAGAGCCATTATCCGAGTTAATTCCCTACGAATAACAATGGAAACCGCGTCAACTGTAAACTAATAGCGCTTAGAACTAATTCTAGAATATATGTGCTTTGTAATCATGGACAATTTAGACCGGTTCAAATACTGGTTTCTGAACAGCAACTGAAATAATTGTTATAGAGTTGCTATACTTCTACGTGCTTATACGAAGTACTACAGTTTCACCGAATGACTTATTGCCCCGATCGTAGTTTGTCAATTCCTGCCAACATCGTTAAACTAAAAATAATATTTACTGCACCATCACGGAAACAATGACACTGAAACCACTAATTTCCCAACTTTAATCTTTAATCTTTAATTTAAGTAATTGCACTTAGCATAATGCTAATATTGCAATGGGGTCAGCGTGACCCACTACCTTGCTGCTCTAAAGGCGGCTAAACTGTCGGCATCCGCCGCCTCCGCTGGGAGGTCGTTCCAATGCGGAACTGTTCTTACAAAGAACGTGTACTTGTACAACTACAACCTTTTCGTCGCTTAACTGACCCAAAGCTATGCGATACAAAATTTGGGGGCAAAGGTGAATTTTTTCTGAATTTGGTTTGGAGGTAACGTGAGAGATAGAGACTTGAACTATAACATTTCTGTTTTTAAATCACCGGTTCAGCCCTTGGTACCATGATCTACGAGCTATGCATTCATGGTTAATTTGCTAGGTGAACGATTTGACCACATTTAAAACTAAATGCCTTAGCAAATGACCGACTCCGAATGGACAACAATGCAGGTTAAAAAGATCAATGAAGCAAATTAACTCACCTTTTCGCTTCCATATAATTGTAGTTTCCGTCGATGTCAACAGACAATCTCTCAATGGTGCCGTTATAACACTTAACAAAGGACGCCATGTTCGCTACGAAGGACTTCTTCTCTGGTCATACTGAGAAGGAGGAGAGGCGTATTTGTTGCCCATGCAGCCGCTATTTAAAGCATCCTAAACATCGACGGCCTTTTAAATGATAATAGAATAATGTCTAGGACTATTTTAAGCATCTTAAGCAACATTTACGCAGAAATAATCCAGAGAAATCGATGGGACAAACCGAAACGTAACGCTCCACTTGTTCTCCACATGTTTTCAATTCGAGCTCGAAATAACTGAATTGCTGGAAATGTTTCGCAAGTTTCTTTCCTGAGAGGTAGAGTACAACCAACTGAGAAGACTTACCAAGTTTGGGCTCGTCTTTCCAATACTATGTTGAGAAACATTATCCAAAAGGAGTCAGTATTTCGTCGCTCCAACACAACACCAAGAAAAAGCTCGAATTGAATATTATAGTAACATCACATTCTGGACAAGACGTTGCTCTCATTCGTTTATTAAATATCGCTTTCTGTAGATACTCGATTCTATTTTCTCTTTTATATAATTAAGAGTGAACATTAGCTGATATCATCCTGAAGAGCTCCCCTACTTTTCTGATATCCGCGCTCCGCCACACTAAACAGAAGCGGAATAAGACATTTTAGAGGTAAAATTATTACATCGTTTACAACTTAAATCGCATGCGAAGAGCTGACCTGCTCATTTCTCTGAATAAACCCTTATTACTATGGATGCGTTTTTAACTGGTAATAAGATCATTCACGGTCGAATTTTCAAGTTATAATAATAATTCTAAAAACACCTCTCTTGGAAAATTTAAAATATCCCAAACAGACGAGCTTAATATATCAAATGAACTACACCATTTGGTAGGGCAGAGGTTGCTTAAGCTCTGTGAGAACAATTATGGAAATCGGAAGATTTTTTCAGGATCAAACATACGCTAGAAGTAGAGGTCTATTTCTGCAATAAATACTCGGGGGCCACCTTAAACTACGGAAGGGAGCCTTTTTTATATTATTTGCAAATTATATGCAAACTTTGTCAGAATAAAAGAGTAATATCTAAAGAATGCAAAGGTAGATTAAATTTAATGGGCCTGGTTTTACAAGAGACATAAACCTGAACGTGTTTGTCTCCTTTTTCTGTATATATCTAGCAGTCAAGCGTAAAGGATGATGTGTCGTCGTGTTATGGGATGGTTAATAAAACTAGCAAAGTTTATTTATAACGCTTCTTGATATTCACCACCCACCCTCGTTTTCACCATAACTGCAAGGGTTATGATGTCATGCTGAGGTGACGGTGAAATCACATGCGGTTTTAAAACACCCCCCTCGTTACTACAAAAATGCACCAAATTTGTACTTATCTTGCAGGTGAAGAATATTTTGCTTTTTACTTGCGAATTGGTTTGCATTTGAGCTCACTAAACTTGTGGCACTGCCCCTTAAGATTAACACTTGTCAACTCCAGAGTTCTAAACGACTGCTGGACAGGAATATTAAACTATGGTATTATCGTACTCTTCACTTAAAGAAACTGCGGCAAACAAAGAATGCGGTTTCAATGTTATTCACGACGAAGCCAAAACATCAAACAAGAACTCGGGCTTTGGTGCTTATCGTGCAATAAATGCGGAATTCCACTGAACAAACATCCCGTTTTTGAAACGTACATTTAGAAAAAATATGTATAGAGAAAATGAAATGAAAACAAATAAATGACAATGGAATTGAAATTTTACAAGTGCTGAATAAGACTGTTAACTACTTATTTTTAAGCTGCAGGAAGCTTGGCTCATTAAGTGAAACATGTAATGAATAAGTTATCATTTCCAAGGGTGCACAAGTGAAGAAACATTACTTGCAAAGGCATGGCGATATTATATTGATATTTAAACCATAGGAGACAGATATGCATAGCAAGAAAAGTGCCTCTTCAAGATTCGAAAACGGATAGTTAAGGTAGGCCGAGTTTCTATATTCATGAGATATTGCTTTTTCTATATACACAGACAACCTTTGTGACAACACGTTTTGTGATTAAAAACAGGAAAATCATTTAGCGCGACATTGCGTAAACTGCGTGCTTGGAGAGCATTGCTAAAGGATCGAACCATTTGAATGGCTTTTGAGAGCGCGTCGCAAAATTACATCCAGTCCATCAGCAAATGACATGTGGAGACATGTTGAGGTACCGGGCATTGTTTACCAGGGGCAAAGACTTGCTTGAGGGTTTAACTTCAAATACGTGATTTCTAAATGTATTCCACATCACTGGAAAACTGTGCTTCAAGGTGCTACTGATACAATACAGGTGATTATTAGCTCATATACAACATCAATGACCTGAAATTTGGAATTACAGCACCACTTTTATATATTGAAAAGTGTTAGTCCTACCTGCAAACTAATGGAGCTCGATAATGACGACAGACGACTATGCACTGATAAGACTTCTGATAGAACTCTTACAAAACCAAATGCCCTGTTTGAGATTGATCTTGTTGATTATATTGAGTTTGATGAAATGAGAAATCAGCACTAACAAAAAGGTACAGTATTACTTCATTGAGATTCCTTTCTATATGGCCCTAGTGTGATCAAGGTGTAAACAATGAGTACTAGTGTAACCCAACACAGGAAATTTCTCCTGCAGAAATCCATTAATGTGAAAAAGCGCCTGACACATGAATAGGAAGTGTTCGGATTTCACATTTGGATTTCCATTGGAAATTCACCTTTTTCGATGTTTTCGTTAATGGGTTTCTGTAAAATCAATTTCCCTGTGCAGGAGACGATCATGACAACTTTAGGTGTTATTTCGCCAAATACCGCCTGGAAATTGTTTGAAACTGCAAGGATTACCGGGGATCCTAGAGAAAATGCTATTTTGAGGTTAGAAAAACGTTTGAAAAATTCTGTGGCTAGGCATTTTTAGGGTTCTTCATATGTTGCAGGATATCCGGTGGCCAAAAAAATCCCTATCTCCCTACCATTTTGAACTTGAATCATTATTAACGTTCTTGATGGCTTATCTGATTATTATTATTTTTTTGGTCATAACCTATACTCATTTGAAAACTTGAAGATCGCAAACCATCAAGTCGGAAAGTACATCTGTATTTAGAATAAGACTACCTGTCCAGTAGTATATTATAGTGGTATCAAGCTATATAAAAAAATAGCTCAACATTTTAACAATAAAGTAAAAAAATTAAATATCGGCGAATAGTCACAGAGACAAAGTCGAGGTGACTATTCGCCGATATTTACGGAGCCTGATCAATGCGTGTAGCTACTGCAATTAGTTTTAATAGCGTTCTTTCGTATCTTATGTTTTTTTCAAACCTTTGTATTTCATAGCCTCTGTATTTCAGTGATTTGCATTAATTTATAAAATAACTAAGATAGTACGCGCGCCCTCATTGGTCGACAGGTGTGTTTATATGAGAGTATATAAACACGGTTGTGACGTCACGCCCGGGACGACGTTTGCGCTGTCTTCTTTTTTCATTCTTTATACATTTGGACAAAAATTTATCCAAACACTTGAAGCAATGAAATTGTGAAAGCAGTGCTGTTTCTTTTTAGCTATCATTTGTCGTCCCATCCTTAACCACAAGTTCAAAGAATTGGCTTGTCTTCGACTTTTTTAGTCAAACGCGTGTAAATTTTCAGGATTGTCAACATTTTCGTACGATTATACATGATATTTTTGTCCTCCGACATCCTCTTCCCTCCCTTATGAAACGATTTCTTTGACTTCTGGGAACTTTTTAAAAGTATACAGCTCGTACTAAGGGAGAAAAACAACACAAATCAAGTTAAGCGACCCAACTAAATTTCTGGATTTGGAGACTTTCGGCGAATCGGCTAGCCAAAATGAAAAAGAACAACGAAGACCAAATTATTGAATAATCACAATTTATTTCATTACTTTCCTATTCAATTTTTCAAAATGATGATCTTTCACAAGCCGAGTAGGTAAAAAATCGTTTGCTAGCAAGTTAACAAGATTTGAAGCATTAACAAAACATGAAATTCTTACCGGCGATCGGCGAACACCGACGGCACTGTCGACAAAACTTTGACTTGCTTCAAAAATTCAATACCATCGAGTGACAGTTCATGGACATTCGTTCATGGCATCAGCAACAATTGAAGCATTCATAGTATTATTCCAGTCTGGTATTTAACATTTTGCTTGATTTGAAGATCGAAACAAGACACACGCTATTTTTGCTTTTTCGATGCCGAATTCGCCTTTCCAAAACTCGGAAAACTCGGCAAATCAACATGGCCGTTCTTGTATGGAAAATTCCTTCGGCTTTGAAATTCTTAACCCGTACATCCCTTCATTGACATTCGCTTATGCTTCAATTACCATAAACACCATAGAAGAGGTCAATAAAGTCGTGAAATGTTTCTTAAGAAAGCAGTTTTCTCTCGCCTCCCCTTTGCAAAACTTGCAGCGAACTGAGTGAAAAACTTTTTTAAAACACATGCGATATAACACGCCCTCTGATTGGCCCGTTCAGACCGTCGCGCGGTAAGGAGAATTTATATATTCATACAAAATGTTGAAATAAATTAATTTTAAATCTTTCGCTTCAAAAAGTGAAATATATTTTATAAAAGCAATAGAGAACTTTTTCCCAGTGTCTACATACTCTGATGCAAACACTCGGGTAGGTTGGGAGAATTCTCGACAGGTTATGCAGCCACTCGACCTTCGGTCTCGTGGCTGCATAACTGTCTCGAATTCTCCCAACCTCCCCTCGTGTTTGCATCAGAGTATGTAGACACGGAAAAAGTTCTCTATTGCTTAAATATAGATGTAGGCACTGCCTAAAAGCGGAACTTACACGGCGACAATAATACACACAACTTCACTGACCATCTGGCCAATCACTGGAAAAGGTGACCCTGTAGTACCTACAATTTTACAACATTTTCACTCAGTTATCTAATTTGCACGTTCTGTAACACCCCACCAAAACTATAGTGGTTGAAAATAATTTTATTTTACATTTGTTTATCTCAGGTAAACAAATTTTCAAGTACACATAGACACAAGCTTTTTGTCCCACTTTCCTTTTTTCTAATTTTTATTTATAAAATAAGTATAATGGCATTGAGAATAAGACGTTAGTAAAGTGTGTTTTTAAAAAATACATGTAAAATTTACATGTAAAATCTCTTTAAGAAAACGATGAGATGTGTAGGTGTTTTTGAGATATTCTCCTCTAAATGAAATGCCACATGCAACTCTGGTAAAATTTTCCTAATTTAATAGTGCTTATTGCTTGAGCGTCAGCCAACAATCATGCCCCTCCAAAAACCTCAAAACAGGACCAATAGACCAAATTCTATATTACTAAGTTCCTACTTCAGTGCAAGAGTCAGGAAAATAAAACAAAATACCTCACATCAGCATCGAAAAAGGAATAATTGATATCCTTTGTTTTATTCCCCTGAGGCTCGTTTAATTACTGAGGCAGAGTCGACCTTTGAATGAGATTACCTAAAAAAAACTTCCTTCGATATTGTGTGGTTCCAGAAAATACCAGGGAAGGGTGTTAAAAGTGACCAACTCTGGAATCTCCCCCAAAAAACAAAGGAAGATCAGGTAAATTTTACTGTATTTCAGGCCCTGTGCTCACCCCAGGGCCTGCAGGCTTTTTAAATGGTGCCTCATTAACATTATGAGTTATTTTACTTGTTCTGGCATTCCTGTTGTGCGACTACTCAAACCAAGGCTACCCAAGCAAATTTTCTTACAAATTTGTTAATCATGATCAAGCATATGATCAATAGATACAACACATTTGTGTGTTCCCTGCTAGCAGAGACTTCTTTTCTCTGCATTTCGCTGGCTGAGGTTTGCGAGGAAAAGAGACTTCTGCGCTGGGTCGAAATTCCCTTTGTTTTGCAGCTGTCCACAACCTCGCGAACCTCAGCCAGCGAAATGAAGATTGACAGCCAGCGAAACGAAAATTGACACACCCCATCCCTAAAATAAAACGTTGCCTTATAATACATAAAATAAAGCATTTAATTTTAATTCAATTCAATTCAGCCAAGAGACACATAAATTTTATGCTGGTCTTCTTGTCTTGAATAAAAAGAACTTGTGTCACATAACATCCTTAACACGAAAAGCCACGCTGGTCATAGAGAATTCACTGTAATTCCAGTGAGTGTGGTTCAAATCCAAAATTACCAGGAAGGTAGATCAAATAGCATCAATCAGCAGGTAAACGTAAAAAAAGAATAACAATATAAGGGCATGCCCCTCCCCTGAAGCGCACGGGAAGTGTGAATCACAGGCGATTATTTCTGTGACATCATTTGCAGAAGGAACAAAGAATCAGGCTACTGGCAGAGCTAGAGTATAATATGCTTTGAATATCAATAAGATGCAAAAATTAGATTATGAGCACATGCAGTAAGGCTGAATTTAGAGAAATCAAGTGGGCTAATGAGCATTTTCCACAAACGATTTAAAGGCTGCATATACAAGCTTTGAAAACATAATGAAAAGCACAGGATAAGTTCATTTGTTAATTTTTATGCTTGTTGAGGCTTTTTCAAAACCTCATGAAACCAATTGGGCAAAACGCTTGTTAGCTCACCTGTTTCTTAAAATGTGTGGTTCCAAAAATATCCGTACCCCCAACGGAAGGGTGTTGAAAAGTGAGCCCCCTCTGGAATTTCTGAAGAAAAATACAGTATTTGTATGGAAAAATTAAAGTAAATTGACCCACCCCCACCCCCACCCTCTGGAATTTCCAATCCCTTTGGGGGGGGGGGGGGGGGGACAATTTCTGGAAACACACAATTAGAATTCAAAATCAGTCTGCAAGAAAATTTGCTTTGGTGGCCTTGATTTGAGTAGTTGCACTTTAAGAAGAAAAATGGCTTTGTTCCCTTTCAAAATGCAAACATGGACGAGCGGCTTGGGAACAACCGACTTTGAAGTTGACAAGCTGAATGTGATATCTTTAACATGACATTGAATATGTTATTGTTTGCTTTCGACCAATCAGATTTGTGATAGTGAGCTCAATGTATATGAAAACTGTTTTAGGCACTACCATCTCAATAACTATGATTTATATTTTACCCATCTGATTGATATTTTTGCTATGTTAGAGTTAATTACCGAGATTCGAGGCAATAACCCCAATACATCCCAAGGGCCGTAGGCCCGAGGGATGTATTGGGGTTATTGCCGAGAATCGAGGTAATTAACGGACTTAGTTTACAGTTGACAAGGTTTTCAGAAAACAGGGACAAATGAAATGCATTCTTCTCATTGAATTTAACAGTTTTGAAAAGGAGTACAGTTTACAATTGAAAAAGATAGCGGATTCCAATAGGAACTATTGTTAGTTATTTAGCTGCTTTCATAGAAGTGGGTTCCCCAGAGAAACTCATTGCAATTAATTTTTACCATGCACAATAAAGTTGTGATTCTGAAGAAAATGAATGACAACTTTTATTCAACTATGATTGACAAAGGTTTCCAAACACGAATTACGTCTTTTGTTTTCGTACAACAGCCAGTCCAATCAATCAAGCGGCCTTTTGTAAAAGCGCAACTCATTAAAGCGCTGTTATTTTGGTCGGTACGTAGCTGCGTAAAGCTCCTCTCTGGTGGATAATACAACAATACCCTACCTCAACACAAAGAACGAGGATAATAGACTACAGACAAAAGAACTCCTTTGTAGAACGAAAATAATAGAGACAAAAGCAACTACGTCCTTACTGGTTATTTTCATTTGTACCACGCCCTGACAGCTTACAGCTTCTCAACGTTCTGTCTAGCAAAACGGATGGAACTGATTCAAGATGGAGAAACTGAAGGCAAGTTTCAGGTATTTTGCGCTCGTTGGTTGCTCTCTACGATTAGATATGCAATTAACTTGGGCATGATTTTATCTGTATTTTCAGGTTTACGTCGTAAACACACTCTATGGGCAATGAGACCAAGCAAGTAGACTGGACAAACGCTTCTCAATATGGTTCAAGTGAAGGCGTTCTCGGAAATCGTGTTTTGTGGCGTTCAACGGGATTCGCATAAAGGATAATCAGAAGCAAATATTGGTTATAGACAGACAGTCAGCATAGATGCATAAACTGAGATTATTGGATGTTTTTTTCTCGGGGTAAGTGTATGGATTTGAATTCACTAGTTAAATGTTTGGGTTGATAATTGAATTAGTCATTGTGAAAGGGGCAACTGTCATGGTCTATCATGGATTTGGTCTAACTTGGGGTCATTTTAAGTAGCTTAAATGCAGTCAAACTCCCTACAAATCAACAAAATAATGGTCTACGTTTTATACCTAACCTTTCAGCTGCTAGATCAATACAAATTTGGAGTATTTTCGTGTATAATCGAGCGGATGGAATTGGATTGCTAATTGGCATTTTTGATTTTCGAACAGGCTGAACAAGTTTCTTTTCTTTTTAAGACTAATTTGAAACAGAATATAGGTTCGGAGTTGTTTCTGTAGAACACTTGTCTTATTTTAAAATATTTTGATGAAACAAACGTGACAGTGCCCCTTGAAGTCTTGGTAAAAATGGCTTATTGTGTGGTTCCAGAAATTATCCATAGGAAGGATAATAGGAAAGGATATATTTTCCATACAAATACTGTATTTTTCTTCGGGAATTCCAGAGAGGTGGGGGGTCACTTTTCAACACTCTTCCGGGGGGGGGATATTTTCTGGAAACACACATTATTGATTTACAGGTAAGTATATGGCTTATTATGGATTCATAGGTAAATAACTAGATATTTACCTATTAATCCATAATGAGCCATATACTTACCTATTAATCCATAGTGAGCAATATTTTTACCTAGAAATTCAATTCAATTCTATTGATCAACCCCAACCTTTCCCTGGAGAATTCAAATCCCTCCCCGACTTTTAGTTTGTTGAGAGCCATTATCCGAGTTAATTCCCTACGAATAACAATGGAAACCGCGTCAACTGTAAACTAAGATATTTTAGCTACCTCACGTTCATATATTGGTTGAGGTTGAGCATGACATTGTGAGTAAGCAAAACCGAGGCTTGTGTCATCTGCCGAAGGCTGAGGCAGATAACACAGACACGAGGTTTTGCTAACTCACGATGTCATGCGAAAACTGAATTCAATAATTGTTTTATTATACTTAAAAAAAAATAGAAATTGATACAATGCCAAAATGGATTTGTTCAAATTGAAAATGAAGACATGGATGAGGGGCTTGGGAACGTGCGGACTTTGAACTTGACATGCTAAATGCAATATCCACTGCAGATATTGCATTTAGCATGTCAAGTTCATGTGACATAGAGAATTGATTGTTTGCTCTCGGCCAATCAAATTTACGATAGTGAGTTATAATAACAGTGTTTATTATATCCATTTCGAAATCACTAGCAAATCCTGAAATCTGATTGGCTCTCAGCAGTGCGATTTGAGCACGAATCACATTATCAGGAGCCCGAATCGCATCTTTATCTTAGGCAGAAGAATGAATGTTACAGAATGTTACACTAGAAAAAAATTAACCAATCAGATTTAAGTATTACAAGGCGCTGAGCAATTAAATTTGCAGGTAAATAATAGCGGAAAAACAATTTTCCTGCACCTTTGGGTGTGGAATCTCTCCTTTCTCCTTTTGCTTGATAACAAAAATCACAATAAAACAAAACTTTAAATAACTTTCATTATTTACAGTACCTTGAAGAATATTTTGACTTTTCCTCAGGCAATTTTCCAGAGTTTGAGATCAGTTTTCCACACAACATTGACAGTTTTGAAGCAAATAATCCATCCTGCACCAAATCCAAATCCTGAGTCCAGCGAAAAAACATGAGGCTCACAGGACAATCCAAATGCCATACGAAATGGACATTCTTTGCGTAAAATGCTCCAGCACTTGAAAATAGATTGAGTCGTAATTGCTCCTTGTTTATCTGCTGTTGATTGTCTTGTCTTCTTTCCTGGGGTTTAAGAGCCCCTTTCGAGCATGGAATTCAATGTTGTTGTTGCACGAAAGGGTTTGTTGGGAGTCAGACAAGAGACAACAACACTAGATTTCATGCCTTAAAGGGCTCTTAAACCCTAGAAAAGAAGACAAGACAATCACCATATAAACAAGGCACAATTACCTTTTAATATAATTTCTAGTGCTAAGTATTTTTCTCAAAAAGTGACCTCTCTCCTGTCCGATCAGCTCCTTCCGCCATCTTGAAAATCAGGATTTTACGAAAATGCCATGGCACCCAGCGAGTTAGATAAAGTTCTTGGCAAGTTTTATGCAGAAGTAAAAATAATGGCGAAGACTATGAGCCAGAGTCCCTCAAGATCATGCCAAGCACAATAGAGATGTTTTTGAAGGAGAACAACAATCCAATTCAGCTTGAAGAACATCACGAATCACCCTTAAAACCGATAACCAACACCTTTTCCTCAAACCAAACATCCATTTTTAGTTCCAATACTCAAGCTTTGGTACTATTTAAAATTCAGAACTAAAATATACGCTAATTTAAGTAGTTAATAATTTAGCTTTCGTGTTTCATAAATTCAGCCAATAAATTGTTTCTCTGGTTTTCGTCTTGAATGGAAAAGCGTCTCATTTTAAACAACAGCTTTACCTGCTTCAATTTCTTCTTCAGTTTCCTTCCTTGCTAAACGCCTGTAAAGGATTTCGATGTAACGGGTGGCATAAAGTTCCATAAAGTTCTATGGCCTTTTCCCATCTAATGTTTATCCCGGGAATCAGCATGCACAAAGTTCCCTCTTATCGAGTGAAATGTTTTCTCGTCGAGCACGCGTGAAGTTAAAGAGTCGATTGTTGAGTTAAATCCTTGTTTTGGACAACTTAATCCCCTCCGTGCTTTAGTTGAAACAATCCTGTGCAATTCTTGTTCTTCTCTTTGCAATCAAAAGCCGTTCATAGCGTGAACATGTGAAGTTGTTGATTTTCTCATCGATTACTTCACAGTCTACACTTCAATTTCATTCCACTCTGCCAACAATCACGATCAAAAACGTCGCTGACATGTAAAATATATACTAGTGATTGCTATTTTGGCAGAAAAGTCGATTTACATTTGATTTTGTCATGAGAACTTGAAAAATTTTCGCTCCGACATTACTCCTAGCTGTGTTCAGCTGTGTTGGCAATGGGGCAGGCTGAGGAACCTGGCCTGGGTACAGACGACGGACCACGTCCGCGATACTTAGACCAGCGGCTGTCCATCGGAAATTATAACCACGCGAAATGTGCTCGATGGGTTACTTTTATTTCATTTTTGTTTAATTTTATTTCACTTTGTTTTAATACCACACATTAGCCTATGGGGCTCCGCCAGAGTTCCGCTATAAAGGGAGAGAAACCCCTGGGAATTATCTAGCGAGCATAACCCCAAAATCTACTGGGAATTGTTTGATAAAGGTTTGTATATTTTTTCGTCGTTTTTTTGCTTTAGTCAGTGAGCCTACCCAACTTCACAACGGCCAAGATCCTCTAGCCCTCGGCTTTCAAAGATCCCCCTTCCCGTATCTCTCCCCTTCCAAAACAATAATAACAAAATAAATGAGTCAATAAGAGAGAACTCATATTATTTGTTGTTTGTTTATTGAAGGTTGGAATAAATGTAACAATTTTATTTTTCTTCAGTCATACAACTTGCAATCTATGGTAGCTGAACATGTACTATTAGTTTGGACTGCGGGACACTGATTTTTTTTAACACAAGCAAGTCTACGGATTTGTGACAGTCTCCTTCTCTTTCGAATTGTGAGCGCATGCACAAATTCGCTACTGCACACACTCTCCAGCGTTTATTTCTACTAAACCGGCTTGATAAACAACGAAAAAGTCCTTTATCCGATGTTCAATACGAACTCTGTAATGACGGTGAAAAACATTCAAATTTATCATGTCTAAAGCCAAGTCTTCCTCTTGTCCCCTTGTGCTTCGGGACCTGTTTATCTGAATTGGTGTAGCATCAATCATGCCAACAACATTGGGCAATTCGGGTATTATTTCTTGCATGACATTCCAAATTGGCGCTTATTGTTGTACTTTTGCTCATAGTGAACTAATTGGAAGCAACGCGTGAATCGTTCCGCCACTGTTGTCTCACTTTATACACCAAGTATAATTCAAAGATTTGAAAAAGTTGATAGCTTCGAAGCCAAACATTAGTATTTTACATTAGTAATTTACATTAGTATGCGATCTCTCAAGTTCAACAAGCATCTGGTCTTGTTGCACGAATCCTTTCCCTTGGGTTCGCTTCGATTTCTTATACACAGCTCAACGTCGCGGGGCAAAACTGTCTGGAGTTTCTCCGGTGAAGTTCCAGGATAGAGATGTGTTTTGAGACAACCGCGCCCATATCTCAGCTCTTTCTGCACTATTTCTAGGATATAATGCCATTTATGCAGCTGGTTGTTACAGTCGAGACTCATTATAGTTCAAAGTCTGTAGAAGGCAAATTACAATCTCCGGCGGGAAAAGTTGCACTTGGAGACATTTCCTCTTTTATTTAAATCTTTCGCAAGCTATTGCGAAAAAAGTAAAGCCTGGAAATGATGGAATCGTAAAAAAGATGCTGACGATTTTTTTTTCTCACTCTACCAGGAGAACAAGGGGGCGTCACAGTCACAAACGCGATTTGTCGCAATTTTTGAATTTCATTGTGTTGCGGGGTTGAAGAGACATGAAACGAGGCAAGCGTCGGGAAAGAAAAAGGTGGGGTCGAGCCCTTTCTCGTACCCAGAGCTCCCCAGCTCGTCTTCTCGCAGGGGAGGCTCTGGGGACATCCATTTGAGGGCCGTCGCTGATTGGTTGATTTTGAGCGTTGGAGCATGCGCTGAAAGGTCCTTCTCTCAGCGGCTCTCTATTAAATCTCGCGCATGCGTCAGTGGCTGTCACCAGAGCCTCCCCCGCGAGGAGACGAGCCGGGGAGCTCTGGGTAAGAGAATGGGCCGAGCAGCTATGTCCGCGGTACGAATGATGCACGAGCTACCTGATGATGTTTCTTTCAATAGTGCTTGACATCTTTATTCACCATCAACTCCAATCCCAAGATTGCATTGTTCAAAATTTGCACCTTATTGAAAAACATTTGAAAATGTTAATATCACATACCGGCGGAAAAAATGGAAATAATCAAAATCGCTCAAATTTGGTCAGCAGTTAGGTCACAATGAACTTTTCATGCTGTCCAACTTTCGGATCGATCTGGTAAATACAGAGTGAGAACGAAGAGGCAAGTGATTTCATCGAATAAATTAGCTATTTTTTCGCATTCTTCGCCCCCTTCGAAAGACGACAAAAAACGTTTTAAGATCGAACCGCACGCACACAATAACTTAATATCCTTGGAGATAAGATAACAAGCATTAAATTAAGTGGTTTTATAACTGTTTCCGGTAAAAAATAAATATTTCAGCGATTTTTGAATAATTCTGATGTTTTTCCTAGTGTCAAGTATGGCCCAAACTCGAAGCTCATATCTCCGTTGAGACGTGGAATTATCGAAATTCGAAGTATCGAGGGAAAATATATATCTTTCTACTTTTGATTTATGAAATAAAATTTTGCGGGGATTAAATTCACGAGGTTTTATGAAGCGGAAATCAACTCCTGCTGAGCACCAAAATTACACAACAAGTTCCCGACACGGGATCAGGCGGTGTTCGACATGGGCGCGCAGTGCATTGTGGGTCTCGCTCTCGATTCGCCTCATTTGCCTCTAGCCGTTGAGCCGTGAACATCTCGACCTTTAAGCGCCAAAGCGGCCGTGACCCAGAACAGAAGCAAAAACCATGGGGATTAAAGGGTTGTTACCTTTTTTAGAGAAAATCACTTTCGAAAGTCATATTCGCGCTTTTCGAGGCAAGAAAGCTGCGGTCGATGGAAATGGCTGGCTTCACAGAGCTGCCGTTTATGCGCCGAAGGACTGATTTTCTCACCTCAAGAAGAAATGCCGACGTGAGTAAACTCGAGTTTTCTCCTTGCTTAAGTCTGCAAACTTCTCTGCTTCGCGTTAAATTGATAGAAGAATGACTGTCTCTTCTTACAGATTCGTCAAAAGGTTTATGATGTTTGTGAACGCCTTAAGAAAGCACGAAGTAGAACCGATCTTGGTATTTGACGGTGTTTCTCCACGCGCCAAGAAATCTCTCAACGAACAACGCGAAAAGTAAGCTTAAGTAACACTAACAATCACTACACATTTACCTTTTCTTTCCTTTAATCCTTACCAAGAATAAATGCAACCTTAAATACAAATTATCATAAGCATTGTACGTGAATTAGCAAGAAATACTTCGGACATTCTAGCGAGTTAGTGTGGTGATTTCCTTTCATACATTGCTCTTCCTCAGAATGTCATGCTGAAACTGAAATAGAGCTAGCAAAATCGTCCGAAGCTCGGTACTTTTTGTAAGTTATGTTTAAAACGTAAGAGATGTAGTTGCACAAGTTATGTTCGGATCAGTTACAAACACGATGGCAATGAATAAAACTACCTAGCACATTTTTTTTCTGCTCAGTTTCAGCGCTCTTCCTCATAAAATATTCGTCCAGCGTAACTAAGCTAACATCCCCTACTTTTTCATTTCAGAGAAAGAAAAAAGAATTTCGATGCCGGCATGGAACTGTGGAACACCGGAGAGAAAGAAAAAGGCCTATCCCTGCTTAAAAGAGGATTGACAATTTCTGCCGAAATGATAATTGCTGTTATTGATGTAAGTTATGTTCGAAAAAATTCCCGCTGTAAAATAGTAAAATGCTGGTCACAGGATGTAAACTTTTGTTTCCACGACAAGTCCAACGAATCAAGCTAGTTTGATTTGTTTTGTAACTTTTCTAGAAGTGGTCACAAAATGAAACTACTTCCTGTGACTAGTTCCTTTGGTGTTGGCTTATTGGGAAGTGAAATAAATGGGGTGCACATATTTTACTTGCTTGATGTCATGCCCCCAAGATACAGGTCTTCCCCATCTTGGGGAAGGGGGATGCTCATTTTATGAATAAAAAGTTGCCCTCTGGTTCCAAGCATGACCAAGCAACAATTTTAATAATTTTTCTGAATTCATTTTATTATCTCAAAAAATCACAGGCTTGCTTATAAATCAGTCCCTAAACTAGTTCATACTTCAATTATTTATAGCCATGTAGAAAATATGAATTTTATTTATCTCCAGGAATGCAAGATCTGTGGTGTTAGCTACATGGTTGCCCCATTTGAGTCAGACTCCCAAGTGGCATATCTATGTATGAATAATTATGCAGAGTTAGCAATCAGTGAGGATTCAGATCTTCTGGTGTTTGGCTGTCCAGTGGTAAGGCACTCCCTAGGTCTCTATTCCCTGCACTCCCCCCTCCCCCTCCTCCTCCTCACCAAAAGAGAATTGTTTGCTTTATCAGATGATATCCCGCATGGATATCCACACACACACAGATGCCGAAAATAATACTTTCTATTACATCAGGTCTGACTTGATCTTTTTTTCATAGGTAATGTACAAATTCAAAACAAATGGTGAAGGCAGTGTCATCAGAAAGGAGGATCTCAATGAGGTTTTGCAGTTAGAGGATTATCAATTTGAGAAGTTCCAGTTTCTGGCAGTTTTGTCTGGTTGTGACTACTTGAAGTCCATTCCAGGGGTTGGGCTGAAGCGCTCCCATCAAGTGGTGAAATCCCTCAATGGCAATTCATTTGAGTGGGCCATTGAGAACATTGAGGATATACTGAAGATACGGCTATCTGTGCCATTAGATTATACAGACTGTTTCAAGGCAGCGCTGTCAGAATTCACCCATCAAATAGTACTGAACCCAACAACAGTGAGCATTACACCACTTTATCCCTATACCGGGAGTTCAACTCAACAGTATCCTTTCACCAAGTCATTGCTAGGGCAACATTACAGGATTATTATAAGTGGACTTAAAAAAAATAAAACATTTTTTCTGTGCTTTCATAGAGCTTTGCATTATTGTATATAATTATGATAACTAATATATCAAAATAATGCTCTTCAATGGGTTAACAAGTAGAAAAATTACAATATAGAAATTACTTTTCTTTGGAGGATATGGCCAGTGTTATTTCCTTTACTTGTTTAAGAAATGACATGACTGATATTATGGCAAGGAGAATTGCAGTTGGTAATGTCAATCCCAAAACAATGGCAATTCAATGCTTTAATGCAGTACCAGATATGCAGGTAATTATTATTATACAAGCCCCTCACCATTTCAGTCAACAACAGACTGTATTAGCATAATGTGTAGAAAATATACCTTCAGACAACAATCACTGTACAAAATTGTCACATTTTATTGCTCCACTAAAGCCCCCTCTCCTCCTAGAATGCTATAATAGTTACAAGGAAAGCTATGCGAGACAGGCTTATCTTGCAATACATTTATATTTATAAGCATTCTATTTCTATTTCTCAGCACCCAATTCTGCCATTGCCTGTTCCGAAGCCAGGTCCAATGAGCTTTGTTGACAGTACAGGTTAGTAAAATCTGAAACAGCTTTTGGTCTTCCTTACTTTGTTTAGGTGTGTAGATCATAAGACCTTACACATAGTGAGTGGATGCGAGAGTTTGCTAGCTTCATACTAAAGCCAGTCATTGTAGCAATTCGTAATTCCGATTAAACAATGAAGCCATTTCACGCTATCTGGAGATACCAATCACTGTTGAAACAATGGGAACTGATTGTGTCCCACACACAGTATTTCAGGACCTATGAAACCAGTCCAATATGCAGCATTTTTTTGCTTTTCATGACAGTATAAACTGAGATGATCTGAATATAGAGATATCTGGTAAACCTAAGCGGGATTGGAATATTTTTGGACTTTTTTTTATTAAAGGAAAACCCTGGATTGTTTGTGGGACACAACAACAGTAACTATGGCTTATGGATGACAGGTCGGAACTATGAATACTTGCATTGAAACTATTTTTGTTGATTACAGAAAGTAACGATGAAAGTGATGATGATTTCAAGCCTGATCACGACAGCAATGACAGCAAAACCAACCGTTATCAGTTAAGGGGTTCTTCACCAGCAAATCTGGCAGAAGTTACAGAAGTGCTCGAAGATGTATCATGGACAATTCCAGAGTTTCCTGTTCTTACTCTTAAATTAACTAAGGCTAGAGTAATAATAAATGGTGAATCACACATAGGTCTTTTTAGAGCAGATGACCATAGGGTTAAATGTTACCACCTGCCTTTTGAAGTGGAGATCACTTCATCATGTGAAATAACAGTTTCAGATGCCGAATGTATAATGTTATGGGAATGGGACTTGTGGTCTCTGTCAGGCTTAGGCGATGACTATTACTCAGTGTCTAGTGGAAGCAATTTGGAGTCTGACAACAGTTCATCAAGCCTATCCTATAGTTCTTCTGTTAGTTCTGATAGTGAATCAGAAGATGAGGAAGCTGACAGTGTGGAGCACACACTTCCATTTAAAGTTCTTGGGGTGGCACATGTTTTAGAGAGACAGCGCCACTTGAAAATAGCTCAATAAGAATGGCTGCAGGTAATCATGTTAATGTTAAAATAGAACCAGATCCAAACAACCAATATGATGAAAATGCTATAGCTGTATTTATTGACCATGGATGTGGATGGAAGCTTACAGGCTTCATACCTAAAGAGCTAACAAAATATATACATCCGTTAATTCAGAAACAGCACATCAAAGAAGTGTCTATTGCTCATATTAATTATAGAGTTACTTATGCTCTGATAGGTTTTTACATGACCTTAAATATCACACGCAAAGGAGCATGGGAAAAAATGGTAATTGCCTCTAGCAGGTATGTAGATTAAAATGCTAAGAGGAACAATGGTAAGGCCATGCTGTTCTTAAAGATCATGTGTCTGATGGGTTTGACAGTGCTGTGCATTTTTTTGGAACTATATTTCCAGCTTGTTGTTCCATGCCCAGATGTTTATAGGCACATTATAGATTGAACATGACATTAATTATAGATTAAGTTCACTATGCTATGGGCTGCAAAAGTGCCACTCCCATTGGAAAACATGGTCTTTAACAAATGGCTTTTTGAATGCTTTTTGCAAATCTATGAAACAGTTGAAGATACACCTATTTAAATTGACATGAAACATGTGAACCATGTATTGTGAACCATTGCCTGCAAGCATTGCGGGAACAATTCCCATAAAATGAAATAATACCAAGATTTCAGCATACGAAAGCGTGATTACAGTAGCTTTTTTTTGTCACATCTTTTGAAAGCCACTCCCATAGTATTATTTGATAACAAGCTGCTGCCAGTTATTGCTACCAGTTACAGTTTATTTCAATAGGCCACTTGCACTAACTGGGTCATGCGACCCCAGCCACCTCTTAGTGAGATGTTTTGTCGAAATAAATCCCATGAATACAAAGAACCATATGTTTCACCATAAAACATCTAATCTGGAGCAAATGGCAGCCAGTTGAATTTTCAAGATTTTACTCTTTTCAAGATTTGGATCACATGACCGAGTTAATGCATGTAGCCTATTTAGCCCATATACACCATTCATTGAGCCTAATAAAAATGTATTGTATATAACGATAACTAATCCAGTATATTTATTGGTATATTTTCTACAAAAAGTTTTTATTTATTTAAATAAATGTATTGTTGCAAATGATTGAACTGGTAATTGGGTGCTATAAGTATGGGGCTGGTGCTGATGGTCTAAGAACTATGGTTTTATACTTTGGTCAACACATTTACCCAGGATTCTGAAACCAAATTTTTGGCCACTAAAACAAAATCTCTTATGTAACATAGAACTCTCACAATTTGACATTTTGTGCTAACACATTTTTAGTGCATATCAAGCCACGACTTGCAACACTTCCATAAGGGCCATTTACCCAAAAGAAGATTTCACCCAAAAGACTAATACCCTCAATTTTTTAAATGTCCCTACTTAGGTCCCACTGCATCCAGAAATAAACTTGTAAGCGGCCGTCCATTTAACTTTTGAGGGGGGAGGGGGAGCTTTTTTTCAGTGCCTGCGGTGAATTTTTTTTGTTCCAAATAAGTAAGGGTTTCAGTCACCATTTTGCTTTGTAGGAAATTTTGCTTGGCCCTTCCAGCCATGCAGGAATTTTTTTTTAAAAGAAGCCCCCCCTCAAGTTAAATGGTCAGCTCCTAAGAATACTTAACCATTCTCCTCCTACTTAGCCGACGAGGGACACAGTCCCGGGTTGGCTAAATCAGATGATATTCTGCAAAAATCGAGCAGGATAATGGTTTTATTATTCAGCACATCAACACCACAAAAACATCACAGAAATAATTTTACTTTCGCATATTAAATACGAGCTCGCACATCATATTTCCCTCAGACGACAGATATCACAGGATATCTGTCATGTACAGAAGACAGCTATTGGCGTTCCAATGACCATATTTGGGCAGTGCATCGATGTGCTGAATAATAATCTAGATTGACTGGTACATTAGCATTAGAATGGTGATGCTGATAAACAGTGAATATTGCTATGTAGTTATTCTTATTCATTCAATACACACGGAGGAAGCCCCTGGGGAACTGCATGAAATGTAGCCCTAACAGTCAGGGAACCTCTCTGTGGAAGATCAGCCCTGTTGGCCACAAAAACTCCTGGGTCTGCCCTTCTTGAGACAACAACCTTGTCTAACCTCTCAACTCCATGGGCAGAGGGGACGTTGAAAGATGGGAAAACACCAGTCCGATACCTTTCATGTACTCCTGTCCAATAATAAAATGGGAGGTCTGGGTCTATTCTCTTGTTGAATTCATTCATGATCTTTGGGAATTCAGCAATAAATGCCTTGTGGTCAAAGATTGGACCCAGCATCTCATGAAGGAGAGCAAAGAAGCCTTCCACATCATCGGTTGTACTGGCCCGGGGATGTTCTGGTGGCAATGCTTTGGTAAGACATTCACGTCTCCTTGACTCCTGGCTCTCCAAGTTGGCCACAGTGCCAACAATGACCTCTCTAGTTAGGCCCTGTATCCCTTTTATCCGTCTGAAAAGAAAATGAATTTTATGTTTGATATTATGAAAATAAGAGGATACAGTTTGAAAACCCGATGGAAAAAAGAAAATCCAGTGCAAAAAGCTGTGTATAAGCTTACGAGTACCTTTACACATTCTTGTGGCTTTTTGGCATGGAATTGACATTTAAAAAGTGAGATGAGGGTTTTTTGTAATCAGCGTGATCAAAGCTAGCTTGTTCTCACAGTAACAAAGCATACCTATTCACATCCATGGTGCCATAGTCTATTGGTCCATGTTGATGCCAGGGCATCCAGTCATCCAGTATCCAGTCTCGCATATCCAGGTTGTACTGACTGCGCACTTCCTCTGTAAGCCCACGTCCATCGCTGGCTTTATGCCAATTGTGCACTACACGGGCAAACCTTGCTGTATCAGCATCTCCTGTTTGTTCCATAAACTGGCAGACACCCACAGAAAACAACTTTTCAGCATCTGGTACAGACTGCTTTCTTTTACCAGTGAGTGCCTCATAGGTTAGGCCAGTGTTCGGATCATTTAATGCATCTCGGAAGTGCTGTAGGTCTACTTTTGGCACGGTGCCTGACCTTGTTGATGTGGCAATCCTTTTAAGGAGGTGATTGTGGTCCTCTCTTTCATGGAAGGACTCGCCACTCTTGTCACTCTCTGGCACATACAAGTACTCTTTAAAATTGATGCCTTGGGCTGTGTAGTCTGCCACCTTTTCCGGTATATGTAAGTAGCCATTAATGACTTAAGGCAGTCACTCTTACTCTCAGTTTTTCCTGTGTAAAAAAACAATAATAGATTGTGGTGCTGTGGTTAGTCAAAATAAACAATGTAGAGTAAGTTGTGTGTGTGTGTGTTGGGGGGGGGGGGGAGATGATCTCATGCCATACTCTCATCAGGCTGGGCTAACTTAAGTCTCACAAAAGTGATGAAAGTTTAGGGAGTGTATACAGCTATACCTTGTATATTCTCAATCAGCATTATCTTTCATACTAATCAAATTGTTACTAATTAAGCATTATTGTTGTTACTGTTGTTATTTTGGTGATATTGCTGCTGTTATTATTACCTGGGACCCATGGTTCAGGATCGTAGAAGAAGGGAAAGTGAGTCCGTCGAAGCACATGGATAGTTCTGTCAAAGGAGATGCCTTGTCGCATGTAGTCAGCAACAAACTCAACATCTGTTTGAGGGACAGCAGGGTGAGCTGCCAGTGGCTGTACTGGACCTGGACCTTTTGAAAGAAAACAGTCATCATTATTTTGTTTTCTGGAATACTTTGGCTTATTCGCATACTAAGCTTTGTGGGAACACGTGAAGTACCTGTATGACTATTTCCTGGGATAGTAATGGAATTTTCAACTTCCCTGTGTATTCAAGTTCATTGCCCATACTGATTTGTTTATTAAATTCCATTTGTTCTTGGCACCTTACCTAGATATCTTGGTTTCAAATAGCGTTCAATGACTGAAGCTCTGGTACCCCTTGCCTCCTTAATGGTATCCATCAGGACCTGGATAATTGACACTGGTCTCTCTGTACCCATAGTTCTCAAGGAATTCCATTCTCCGTCGGTTACAAACCCTTCAAAGTAAAATAGAATTTCAGTCCCAAAGTCCATTCTAAACAAGAAACATGCGACATGAAATGTGCAAAAGCACAATGGAGCGGATTTCATATGACTGTAGCAAAACCAATCGCAAAGTAATTACACCAATTCTGTATAAAACCTATAGGAGTAATTACAAAGTAATTGGAGCAAAAATTGCAAAAAGCCAAAATTGTACAGTATATCAATATCTTCATTAAATGTACCACTGAGCCTTAATACAGTCGAAGCTCTCGTAAGCGACCACCTCGGGAACTGAAAATTGCGGTCGTTAACGGAGCTGGTCGCTTACGAGAACGGTTCTCGTAAGCGACCACCAAGCAGCTTTCTACTTGAACAATAGGCGTTGGTCGCTTACGAGAGCTTAGTACAATAAATCTAGAAAAAAACATGTGATACTAATGCTTAAAATAGTTTGATTTATTTCCCGACTTTAATTAAGAATAGATAACCGCAAATATGTACATAGAAAATAGCATTTCACCGGTGCAGCTTTTATCATTTAAGATATTTATGCGGTGATGACTGATGTTTTAAAGACAAAAAGTACTATGGTCGCTTACGAGAGCTTAAAAACAATAGAAAATCTCTGTTGGTGATTTAAAATTGTGGTCGCTAACGGAGCTGGTCGCATCGATAAGGCGGTCGCTTACGAGAGCTTGAAATAACAGAGTTTATGTGACATTTCAAACGGGGTTTCGGGAAAATGATCGTTATGGGAGCTGGTCGCTTACGAGAGCGGTCGCACGGAGAGCTTCGACTGTAGTTTGAAAATTATCATATTTAAAATGCACATGCAATAAAATCAGAGGAAACCAGGCACGCAGAAAGTACTTTTATTGCTTAAAGTGCCCTATCGTTGATGCTGCATTCTGACTTTTGTGACAACACACCAACAGGGACTTTGAAAAGTGTCTGGTTAATAGAGAGTGGCCACTTAATCTTACTGTACACTGCATATCAGGGCTCGAAATTAAGAAATGATCATAGCCGTAATTTTAAGCCTTGTACCAGCATTATTCATCAAAAACTTAGGCATAAATTCAATATGAGAACACTGTAGAAAACACAGTCATTATTTTATGCCTATATGTCTAAAAGGTTCCCTGCATATATTTGTTTTCTAGATGTCATTTAAAGTCACGCTCCCAGGAAAGCATGATCCTAACATTGTGTTCCTAATGATACTGATAGCAGCAGAACTAAATTGTGAGCAGTACTCAAACAATAAACACTCTGCATGGAACCAGCTTTCAACTTACCAACAACCTGCATGCCCATTGAAGTCATAGTTTCCTTTAGTTCATCACGCAAATGCCTCAACATATCATCAGTAATAGAGTGATAAAGCAGGAATCGAACTGGTACAGCATATGGCTTCATGTTTCTTAACTCATCAGCAATCATAAATACCAACAGATGTGATGCAGCATCTCTTTTCTTTGCAAAAAGATCCTTAGTATATTTCAGCAGGTCCTTTCTTAGCTGCACAAGCTTTCTTGTCTGAATGTGTTGGGTTGGGTGCTCTGCTGTTTGTACTCTGAATCCAAGTTGGGTGAGTTTGGAAATGATGTCAGCATTCATGGCCAGTAATGTATCATATGCAACAACCTCCCAAGCAAGTGCAAATAGGCTGTCCTCTGGAACATTGTCTTTCTTCCTTTTAGTATCATACACTTCCTTCATCTTCTTTCTTCCTGCATTTAGAAAACTGATATCAGTCTCTAGAGCCCCTCGCAATCTCTTAAGATCTTCATTTAAATTAACAGGGGAGCTCCGTTGTTTAAGTCCAATTCCACTAGCAAACTCTTTGGCTTTCACATACTGCTCCCTTAGCTCTTGCAGCTTCCCGTCACCCATATCTGAGTCACCACTCCATTCTCCTTTAACTGACTCGCGCAGCCCTTTCCTCAAGTCACATGCATCTGCTTTAATCCACCATCTAGCATGGGGTTGTTCTTCTTTGTGGTCTTCAAAACCTCTATCTGGAATAATTACCAAAGGAAAAACTGACATAGTTGTCATTACTGCAACTGTATAACACAAGTTACCATATTCACCCATGTATAATGCAAACTACCTTTAATGTCAGGGTGCATATCATACACAGAACCGTATATGTTCACACTTTCTTGTACTTTTTTAAAGTTTTCTGTTTTGTATCTTGGGATAAACTGGGATTATATCTATAGTATTTTTGCAAAGAAAACCTGAGGGAGCTCAGAATTCAGGTTTGGAAAGCATCTTGTGAGCTGGGTTGAAAATTCAATATTGTCAACTCCCCATTTCATTGGGTTTTCTTTGTGAAACTTCTTACCTGAGTATCTGTAGTCCGAGTAAACCCCTTTGACTGGATCTTCCTTTGGATCTGCCTTGCAGACAGACCAGCAACATTTACTTTTGCCTAAGAAAAAGAGATTTCTTGTTATTCTTACAATGGTACATATAAACTATCCTCAATGTCTGAAATAGCACATGCAGCTTGCATAGAGAATTACATGGCCCATGGAGATATGAACGAGTGAGATAACAACATGTTATTTCACTGGGTTAAGATATCATATGCACTGGAGATATAGAGGATATTACATGGCCTGCGGAGATACGAATTTTATCGTGTGTTGAAAATTTTGTAACATGAGAAGATAAAATTTGTATTTCCAAACGGTCATGTAATGTTCTGTTTATTATATAAACATCAATGAAATACCAAATCCTAATTTTATTTGAGTTCAGCTTAAAAATCAAGCATCAAGCAAAGGCAAGTGTGATATTTTCACATGTGAAAATAACATGTTATTTCATTGGCATAATAAGGCTACACTTCTTTTTCAATATTATAAGAAAATTATAAACACCCAGAAAAAAAAAGCAAACAATCTGTGTGGCAACAGGATTTGCAGCTGAAATTGTTGCATCACAACCACCTTGAATTCGAAAACTCAGACTTGACATACTCTTCTGACACTCAAACCTTTTGAGCTAATCAGGTCCTTATCCTAGATCAGTGGTTTGCCTTCCATCACAACTGATTGGCTGAAAAGGTTTAAGTGGGGAAGCAGAAGCATAAGTCAAGCCATAAGATTTGAAACTGAGTGGTTGCAATACATTGGTTTCAGCTGCAAGGCTGTTTTTGTCTATTCTGTTCACTTATATACAAAAAACGATGGCAGTACTCACTGTCAATGGATCACGTTTGCATTTCCTGCCACCATGCCTCTGAGTACAACACCTTCAGCCCTTGCAACGTCCTGTGCCTCAGAACCTCCAGCTTCAAGCTCCTTCCGCTGACTAGATGTCAGTCCAGACCATAACATTGAGGTACATGAATTTGATGTTGAATCCTGTCCTGCTGATACACCATCATTATATAATACAGGAAGCCCATCATCCCCAAATGTCTCATTGATTGCTTCAGACAAAAGATCCTTGACAAGCCATTCTTCTTCCATGTCAACTTTGTCATCCACTGATACGATCTTCACATTTCTTACTTCTGCTTCTTCAGCACTTTCCTTATCTAATATCATTGCTTCAGACAATTCACATTCAATCTCGTTTTCTAAATTTCTCTTTTTCTATCAGTTCAATCAGTTCTCTTTCTGTCTCCTTATTCCCACATTCTGCCTCACTCTTCTCCCCTTCATAAGACCACATGGGGCCCCTATGCAGACGGTCCCATTTGTGACCAAACTGAGCAAACATTGAGGTTGCCCATTCCTCGTAGTCTGGCAGTACATGGAGGTTAGTGGTATCATTAAGGGTGAAAAATTCAATGTTGTAGGCAAGGAGCCCGAATGGCATTCTGTTTGTTGGTAGCCTTGGCTCATTGCTACCAGGCCTCATTTCTCCTAACGCCTTTGCAAGCAAATATACAACATTTGGTTTGTTGTCATTCAACAGGACATTCATACTTGTCCCAGCAAGTTTAAGAAAGTCCAATGGGATAAATGTATGTTTCAAGTCACTATTAACGTCCAGTTTGAGGTATCTTGAAAATAAATTTGATAGTAGCTGCAGGCGCTGGCGCTGAGTCAGTGAGCTGAACTTCTTGCAAATAGATGAAATAGCATCACCCTGGAGCTCATTATCAACAGCATTAGGGGCTTTAGCTGGGGAGTGACTAAACAAAGGAGAAAGTTGTGGATCTAAATCTACAGGTGTAGTTACTCCTTTTTGTGGTGTCTCGGCAACTTGGGAGAGGTCATCCTTGAAGTAATCAATTTTATAATGCTCTTCAGCATCATCAATTGTTGGAAAGCGCTTCTTGAGGAAGTCATCTGATTTCCTTCTGCAAGCATTCCCTGCAACAATTACAAAAACAAAGCGAATCAAATAGAAGGCTGTACCAGGTTTGAGATATTATAAACTTCATTACTTGAGATATTATAAACTTGATTCTTGATTACAATTTTCCACTCATTTAGCTGTATTTTGCAAAACTGGTTTGGTCACACAAGTGTGGAAAGGCACATGTTTATGTTTAATGTCTGATTCTAACAGCATCCTTCTAGAAAACTTTGCCAGAAAGATCAACCAGAAGACTGCATCTTTGAAGTGGCAGTCAAGTATCTGGCAGGGGCCTTCCAGAGTCTGTCAGGAGAGTCTGCCTGAGAGCCTGTATAATAATTTCGACCCGTTAATTAATTCCTACCTGTTCTTAAAACCCCTGTCACATGCTCAATAGCTTTTGAACACCTGTCCCAGAAGACTTTATTTCTTGTATTGGGCCAAGGTGTTGCACCATCATGGTAAAGAGCGATATACTGCACCAAACATGACAGTTCTTGGTCTGTCCATGAATTCCATGTGCCACTTGCAGGGGCTGGTGGTGGCTTTGTAACACAGGATGGTTATCTATGAGATCAATGCAAGTAAAACCAGATAAAAGCCATTGCACTAGCAGTCCTTTCAGCAAGCTAAAATATTGTGCTTTGCTTATAAGCAAAAGTGGAGATTATTGTGGGATTCTTATTGTGTTGTCAGTAAAGCTTGGGTACCTACATTTTAGTATCAAATAATAGTATGTAAACAATTAATCCTTGCATTGAAATAAATGCAACCAGTTCTGTGGTCTTTCACTTAAAAACAACCATTAAGTTAAGTTACGGTTGCGCTGATTCTGTATTCCTCTACTCACCTGGCTTTTCTGGGAAGAGTGTTTTTCTGGATTTTGGAATTGTTTCAGTCTTGCTTGACTTCTGGGCTGGCTTTCCTGGTGTATTTCCAGTAGGTTTTCCCAAAGATCTCTTGGTGCTGGCTATTTCGGAACAAGAACAACGTGTCAGCAATGCGTGTTTGAATTCTTTCTCACCTTCCGCTCAGAGCGGAAGACGTGCAAAGAAGCCAAAATAGGCCGAACTTGAAGCCCAAAATTCGACCTGAAATCGAATGTGCCGGAATGGGCCGGAACAAATAAACAGGCCCATTGTCTAATATTCTAATCAATGGAAAGGTATTTTGGCTCAAAACATCTCTTTGTCAGTCACCATAACAGTTTCAGTTGACCGCCCCAGGTCAATGGCCACGAGGCTTCGAAAACACAATGCTCGAATAAACATGCAAATTTTATAAAAGACAAAACTTACCCGTACTTTGAGCAACTCCCGCATTTTCCTTGTCCATAACGTAAACTACATTTCGCAATCAAACATCTTAAAATTCAACAAAACACGATGAAAATGGTCTTAACGGATGCCCGAATGTAACAGCTAGACCGCCGCCATTTTGGTAATCTTGAGTGTTAGCATGGAAATCATGCATTGCGCGCCCATGTCGAACACCGCCTGACACGGGATGTCACAAAGTACTAAAATAAGTACATACCGGGCAATAAATAGACCAAACCACTTCTCCTGCTGCTGAATAATAGTCTTGCTTTATTCCTTTAAGATTTTGGATGTCAAACAATGCTGTAGAACATGATTCTTTGAGCTTCTGGTTTGTTTTTTTCCCCACGAGACAACAATGTAAACAGTTCGTGTTTCCAGCAAACACACGAAAGCCCGCGAAACTCTCCAATGAAGCCCATTTTTCGCAACTGAATCGTTCTCTTTGACTTCTTGGAAGATAAAAGTATGCTTGCCTTTTCGGTTTGACATGGTTTGACCTTTCAAGTGGATAATAATTCGCGCTATTTTTGTGCAGTGAGGTTCAACATCGGCTCAAATTTGGGACGTGTCATTATTTAGCGGGGATGGGGGGGGGGGAGGGCTCCTATTTTTGTGGGGAGGGTCCTAATTTTTTCGCGTGTCTAAAGGGAGGGTCCAACTTTTTTTCAATCCTATTTGGGGGAGGGTCATAATTTTTTCAGCAACATTTGGACGATGAAGAGGGCGATAGTGGTTATATCAGCAACTTCTCCATAAAAAATTCGGCGCGCTTCGCGCGCATAAACAATGACATAATATACTCTTTTAGCTATGAGGACACTACCGTTGACAAGAACAAGTTATCTTGACAAGGAAAATCAAACTTTCCCAGAATTTCCCTGCAAATGATAGGCCTGGAGGGCAAGTCACTATATGTTTGAAAGAAGACCCCTTTGGTAAGCGTGAGTTTTCGACGTTACAAGCATATAATTTCGTCCGTCGGGCCGCGCTTCGCGCACATGAATATTAATAACTTCGTCATTTGCGGAGCGCAGTTGTGCGCATGAAAAATATACCCTAACCTATATAGTTGAGGTAGTGTACTTCCTGACAGGCTTTGTTTACCATACCGCACACAAAACATGTTCATCTACCCTTTCTCTGAGGCTTGATGAAATGCGATGAACAAACAAAAAAACGATGAACAAACAAAAAAAAACGATGAACAAACAAACAAACGTTTATCAAAATTTGGGCACGCTTCGCGCGCAACGAAGGATATGCGAGCCCGTTTTTCTGTAAAATGTCTACAGTACTAGGTCAAACAGGGGACGGGAGATGTGGGATTGCGTTAATCATTGCACTTAGAGGGAGGATCACTGTATTTTACCTGTGTATTATAAACATCCTCACGTAAATAATCGAGGCGATGAATAATATAGACATAGACATAGACATGTTTTATTGGCACTTTGTAAATGACTAAATTTACATCGGTGTAATTCCAATAAATTAATAAAATAATTAAGCAAAAACAAACATTTAGGATATATATCTTATCAGTAGATCATGCTATTATTGGCCATTAAAAGGAAAGAAAATTCTGTCTTGCAGTATATGCACCAGTCAATTGACACCCCGGCCCCCACCACCCGGGACACTGGGCGGGAAAGTAACGCGGTCAGGCCGGGGATTTAACACATTAATCTACGGAAGGGCAGGGAATTTAACACGGACCTTCTATAGCGGGAATATTCAGCGGGGCATTAACGGGAAATTAACGCTGAGCCAGAAGTTCGATTATCGTGCGAAAATATATTGGTTTAAGGACCGAGGTCGGAGGATTTTGGGAGGGATCACTTCATTTTGGACGAGTGAAAGGATCTCTCGAAACCTGAAGCCTTGAAAGAGAGATTCCAGCAACGAGTTCTATATCATTTTCTAGTTTTATTTCACTCATTATGTTGAAAATTTCGGCGCGCTTCGCGCGCATAAGGAATGACATCTATTCTAGTTTTAGAGAACTTGCCCAAGGAAAACAATACGCTTGTGGCGCTTAAATGGAATGCGTAAGAATGTCGTTACACGCATGTGTATCTTGGCAAGGACAAATGAAAACCCCAAAAGCCCTCCAGTGTGTACGCCTGGTTGGCAGTCGATATGTTCCAAAGAAGTGAGTTCGACGTTACAAGCTGCATAGAAATTCGTTTTTGGGCTGCGCTTCATGCACATGAATCATAATAATTTGTAGCGCGTGAAGAATAAAACCAACAGGCTTTTTTACTACACGCAGAAAATAAAACGTTTATCTTTTCTCTGGAGGCTTGATGAAATGCGTTTATCAAAATAAAGGCGCGTTTCGCCATGTTGCAAAAGTGTTCCCGGGGGCCTGGAGCTTTAACAACGACCATGTCCCTGGTGACCGGGAAAATAGTAACATTTAACACTTAGTGAATGTTAAATTGGGAGGCCGTGATGTCAATTGACTGGTGCATGACAGAAGTAAGAAAACAGTAGTTCTGTTATTAAGAAGAAAGAAAGAGACATTACATCACTTGGACAATAGTCTATCTAACAGGTTTTTCAGAAATAAATTGCATGGGGGAGGGTCCCAATTTTTTTTACCTATGACTGGGGGAGGGTCTAATTTTTTTTGTTATGTCCAAGGGGAGGGTTCTAATTTTTTTTAGGCTATTTTGAAAAAAATGGGAGCCCTCCCCCCCCGGTAAATAATGACACGTCCCTAAGCGGAGTGAGTGCGAACGATTTAGCCAATCAGAAACGTTTGCGCAGACAACCCGATTATAATAGTATAGATATCCATTTTACTATTTCCGAGTCCCAACTTTCGTGTAGACGACCTTCCAAGGTAGTGCCGGACAAAATTTGTAGTTGATTTCAGTGATTTCGGGCTAAATTATAGAGGACATGAGAGCCTTGGTGGAGCCAGATAGCGGGGCACGATGGAACAGGTTTCCAAAACGTATCACGACTCAATTTATCGCTGGGAAGTCTTCATATACTATGCAAGTTAAGGGTGTTCGGAAGCTTGGTTGCTAGGGAAATTTGAAACAGCTCTAATTCGGCGACACTTTGCTCAATCATGACCAATTTTGCGCCATGACAACATCAAAGGACAGCAATTCCAACGATGACGTCATCGGGCCACGCCCATGGTCACGTGACCGGGAGTAGAAAAAAGACTAATTTGCCTTCAAATAGGCGTTTTTCGAATAATTTTTGCTATAGATATATTTTTCATGTGCATCTTATAAAGTTAAACATGGATTTACGATTTCGGTTTAAAAGAAGAAAATGACGAGTGCTTTAAGTCGTTTTTTTGGCTATAACTTTCGCAATTTTTATCCTAAATGCAAATCCATGCTTAACTTTGTGAACAATATGGTTTTCTATCGATTTGTTTTAAAATATTTGCGAAATATCAAGATTCGCGGCAGATTTAGTGTTTTAAAGAAACACGAATTGATGCGCTAGGAGGCTTGGTTACCAAGGAAGTGTAAAACAAATTTATCTTTTATTTTCCACAAATGAAAATGAACGTTTTTTCTACAATTCACCAAAATAATGAAATAAACTTTAAGAAAATGAATTTACTTAAATTTACTTAAATGAAAAATCATTCCTCCAGAATGAAAATATGTTGGAAATAAAACCATCTTGTTGTTTGATTTTGAGAAAGACTACCGCCGAAGTCACGCAATCTTGACTAGCAACGAAACGTAACTTAGCAACCAAACTTCCGAACACCCTTAATATCAGAGTCCGAATTATTTACTAAGTCTATTTGCAGAGGAACTCCCATACATTCTCTTGTATTTTTCGCAATCATTATTCAAATGAGCGGCCGCCATCTTGACCAATATTTCTGGGAATGGGTACGCAATTATAAGCCCATTGCCCTTGCTTGTTTGTGAGCCTTGAGCCGGTATCCTTCTTGTCTATTAGTATTACTTCTACATCCTTCAGACCATTATATCCATTAGTAAAAAAGTGTCTATAAATTAGATCATCTGACTCTCTCTTCTCTTTCGGTAGTTTGCATTGCTTCTTAAGCCTACTCTTATGGTTATTAAACCGAAGTCTAAACTTGGTAGTGGTCGATCCCACGTACTGAAAACCACAGATCTTAGATGAAAGCAAATACATAACATTAGCACTATTACAATCCAGTGTGTAATTAATACTATAACTCTTGCTGGTGGTTTTGCTGGTAAATCTGTCTCCTATTGTAAGGTAATTTCCTTTGGTACAGGTCTCACATCTCGCGCCTGATGCGCATTTCTGTATGCCACGATTGTTTGACTCTGGCATGCACAAGGAAACCTTTCAAACACTTGGGTTTACGGAACGCCATCATGGGAATATCTTTGATTGCATTGCTACATCTTTCGGACATATGGAGCAACGGATGAAGTTTACGCAGAATATCTGAAGTCCGGGGTGATATGTTACACAAACGGTGTCCGAGTACTTGTATTTCGGGGTTGATTTCGAGAAGTCAGAACTTGTTCTCTCGAGGTTCTCTTAGCTCGCGCTATCTGTTGAAGAACATACCCCTCCCTGTAACCTCTAGCTACCAAATACGTCGTACGTCGTCAGCTCTTGAGCTCTCCTGTCAAAACTTTCCTCCGATGAACAAAAGGAATTGCCTTCTTACAATGTGCTGGGTGTGCACTGGAGGGTGGGAAAAAAAAAATAATAATCTTTTAAAAAATAATAATCTTTATTGAGCTCTTAATAATATGTCTATTTACATTGTGTATAATACAAGTGTCAGTTTGCAAGAAAGAGAAAAAAACAACAACAATAGAATATAGTTTGAGCAGGAAAACTAAATTAACCCTTGGGTTTTCGAGTTAGTTTCTTTAGCCTTATCAAGTTATTTTTATTACCAGGTAATTACTCGATGATGTAGTGGTTAGCACGTCTGGCTATGAATCCAGAGGACGTGGGTTCGATTCCCACTCGGGACAGCATTTTTCTTTGTGTTTGTACATCCATTGTCTTGGTTAAATAAATTCTCACAATAAAGAGACAATATGGTTTTTAAAACATGCCTATATTTCGAGAACATCCAGTTCCCTTCATCAGGGCATACTATCAATCAGGGCATACAATCAATAACAAGAGAAAACAACGTTTAAAACAACAGCACCTATATTTCGGCCATTTACAACAGCCTTCCTCAGGGTGAGTCACCCTGAGGAAGGCTGTTGTACATGGCACTCTTATTGTTATGTGTATTGATGCGACTTTATGGTTGTTAAACCGCAAACGAAATTTGGTACTAGTTTATATATCTATATATTAATACCGTAAGGAAAATCGTGTCGACACTCGCTCCGCTCAGCCCTGAAGCTGTGCCGCCAAAAGAAGTTCGCAAACCCGAAGGGAAGGTGGAAATCTGGACCATGAGCGTGTTTTTGTTGGAAAAGATTCACCTCGGGCTAAGTTCTAATTCAAGCGATTTCTTAAGCGAGGGACAAAGCCGCCATCGCCGCCATGTTGAATTCTCCTACAGAAACTAAAAAAGAACTCGGTTCGCGCAGCCGAAAGCACCATTGACATTCAAACCTAAATGGTTCTCTTACAGATTACATACAGGAATGTGCAGGGA
This sequence comes from Scolanthus callimorphus, assembly GCA_033964015.1. Classification (NCBI taxonomy): domain Eukaryota; kingdom Metazoa; phylum Cnidaria; class Anthozoa; order Actiniaria; family Edwardsiidae; genus Scolanthus; species Scolanthus callimorphus. Next base: position 17,006,547 of record CM066912.1, on the reverse strand, counting down.
TAATTCTAACTTGAAAGATTTGAGCTGAGAAAAATTTTCATTCAAGTTTCAACAAACGTACACACTACATTGCTTCCCTCGGAGCACGCACTAAGTCATGCTAAGTCGAAATGACACATTTACAAAACAAAGTCCGTGAAAGTCATGAATAATATTCTCTAAGTATAAATCTTGACGGCTCTATCGCAAAACGAAGGACACAATCCCGAAGAGAAAGAGGAAATCCCTCCAGTGGGCATGTTTTTGTTGGAAAAGATTCACTTTGGGCTAAGTTCTAATTCAAGCAATTTTTTAAGCGAGGGATAAAGCCGAAAAAATATAATAATATAAACTAAAAAAATTATTAGTCCTTAGACCATTTTTACTTGACCTGTTTCTTCTCTCCCCTCGCTGAGATATGATAAACATACAAACAATTCCGAAGTCAAATTGCGCTTTCGATTTTCACGGGTTCTTTGACCGATTTGAGAGACTGACAAGCGTGATTTTGTCAAACCAAGCAGGGAGACCAGTGCAAAAAAAAATATCCTTCTGGGCTCACTTCATTTATTTCGGCATTTAGTAATGTAAATCCAGCAGTTTATGGAAGGGGGAAATCATGAACCCCTTCCCGCATTCATATGGCCATTGTGATTTTTTTTCCGTTTTTTTTAAACAGAGAACACTTTTAGTAAATTTCCCCCTTACACTCCGTGAATTTTTCAAAGGCATCAGCTACAAAGCAAAGTCATGAATAACATTCCCTAAGTATAAATCCTGGTGGCTGTATCGCAAAACGAGGGACACAATCCCGAACAGAAGGAGGAAATCTCTCCAGTGGGCGTGTTTTTGTTTGGAAAGATTTTCACTTTGGGCTAAGTTCTAATTCAAGCGATTTTTTAAGCGAACGACATAGTCAAAGCCGAAAAAATCATAAACTAAAAAAATTCTGAGAACATTTACTTGACCTGGTTCTTCTCTCCCCTCACTGACATATGATAAACATTCAAACAACTCTGAAGTCAAATGGGTTTTATGTAAAAGGCTTAAATTGCGTTTTCAATTTTCGCGGGTTCTTTGACCGATTTGAAAGACCGGCTCACGCGTGTGATTTTGTCGCACCAAAATCAGGAACACAAGACAAGTGCAAAAAAAACCTTTTGGGTTCACTTCATTAATAATTCGGTATGGTGGGATGAGGTACTCATGCTGATGGGAGGTTATAGTAATGTAAATCGAACATTTTATGGAAGGGAGAACTCAGGGAAATCATGACCCCATCCCTATGACCATTATGATTTTTTTTCCTGTTTTTTTTTTTAAACAGAGAACACTTTAAGTAAAATAAATTTCCCACTCCGTGAATTTTTCACGGGCATCAGCTAGTTTTTATATATATATAAATACAATTATAGATAAAGTAGGGCAGAGTTATAATATTAGGGACAGGGAAGGCCAATGGGCATACCGGCTTAAAACTCTTATTCCTGAGGGACTTAATGACAATGACTTTTTTTATAGTCAGAATCATCGCGCACGTAACACGTAATGTGTTTGTTTCTTGTTTATTAGCGCGCGCTAGTTAGTTCGTTAACTCTACCTGTAGCTCGCGCAGTTTCAACTATGTTTCATATTATCACGCGTAACGCGTCATCAGCCATTCACCCTGATGAAGGCTGTCTTGTACAGTTGAAATATTGGTGGAGTCAAGATTTCAATATTTCTCTTGTGGTGTTATTATATATATTTATATATATATATTCAAAGAAAATTGATAAACACAAAGTTAAGCCTACAGGCCTGTTTCGTGGGCAGTTCCCACTCCTCAGGGTTTATTATTACTCCATCCCGCCATTTCTATTTATACACGGGGCTCTAATTACATGTATTCTTTAAGAGAAATTTGCTTGCATGCCTACATGTGCTAACCAGCTCTGTTCTTCTATTGAGCATGGCTTGGTCGCTATGACAAATGATAAAGAACTTCTCGAGGTTGCATAAATTACACCGCTTCGTTGCGTTTGAGTATCCCTGGGCTCTACCTAGAATGCACCATGTGATACTAAACTCCTTATTAGCGTCCTTTAAGTTCCACACATATTTACTCAGTTCCGTTTGGTTCCGGTACGCCTGCTTCTTGAAAGATTGCTTGTGATTAGCAAATCTTGACTTGAACTCTGTATCCGTCAATCCCACGTAACATTCGCTCGCTCCTTCCGTTGCCACTGTGGCCTGGTAGACAAGCCCTTTCGTCAGGCACTGGTTGTCTAACGGGCACTCCTCCTTTTTTCTGCAATTGCACAGCTTTACGTTGGGTGTTTCCGCGTTTTGTTGGCGCAATAAACTCTTGTTGTGAGCGTCGATGATTGCTTTCACACTCGGCATACAGCTGTAAGAGAGTTTCAGGGTGTTCCGGTTGAATATAGGTCTGAGGGTGTGACCTCTAGGGAAGCACTCATTTACAATACGTAGAAATTCTTTGCCCAAGTTGGTCTTGACGCGCATATCAAAGGGAGGGTTGTACCATGTGACGTTTCTCTTTCTTGTCCTTTTCTTTTTCTTTCTCTTACTGTTAGGGTCGAATTTCAGCTGATGGTGGTAGCCGCTTTTGTCTAAGGCTGCCTGGTATGGCGGCGCCGCGATGTCAAAGCCAGTCTCGTCCGATGAAATGGCAGACAATCTCTGGTTCACGCTTACCGGGATTTGTTTCAGGATGTTTGGCGGATGGTTACTTTTCGCATGTACATACGACGGCGTATTCCCAGGCTTCATGTAAGGGTAGTGCCTGCCACTGTTGAGATCTAGCGTAACGTCTAGGTAATCAATTACTTTTTTGTTTACTTCTATCGTTATCTTCAGTCCATTGTTGGCGAACAAAGCGCAAATTTTCTTCTTAGTTTGTTCAATGGCGCGAGGCGTATCGTGGAAAACGGCTAGTCCATCATCCCAGTATACAATCCTATTGTTTCGCCACAGATAGATTTCATTGCGAAAGCATGTAGATTACATAGAACATGTAGATTACATATACTTCCAGAAGGTGCTCTTTTAGTCACGATCGATGTAGTGGGTCTGTACCCCCATATACCTCATAGGGAGGGACTAGTTGTCATCAGAAACGCCCTTAACAAGAGAGAAAGACTGGACATTCCGACAGAAGATATTGTGCAGTTAGCGGAAATAGTACTCACAGGTAACAACTTTGAGTTCAATCAAGAACATTATTTACAGAAGCTAGGCACAGCTATAGGAACCAAGATGGCCCTTCATATGCTAATTTATTCATGCATGAGTTGGAGACTAAGTTACTCGAGGAAGCCCAGGAGAAACCGGACATGTGGCTACGTTTTATCGACGACGTATTTATGGTGTGGACTAAGGGGAGGTTTAAATGAAAAAAAAAAAAAAACTGAAAGAATTTCTCAATAACATCAATCAAGCCCACGATAATATCAAGTTTACATGGGACTGGTCTCGTGAAAGTATTAATTATCTGGATGTCCAGGTTACGAATAGAGAAGGAAACATTGAAACAGACTTGTATTTGAAACCAACCGATAAGCATCAATATCTCTACAGCACATCATGTCATCCAGGGGGGTGCAAACGGAGCATCCCGTATGCCCAAGCCTTGCGCCTTCGGCGCATTTGTTCGACACAAGAATCATTCGAGAGAAGAGCCATGGATCTCTGCCAGTTTTTAGTAACAAGAGGGCACAATGAAGGTTTTGTTCAGGAGCAGATCGGAAGAGCCAGAACTAAAAATAGGAGGGAGCTCTTGACTCCCAAAGAACCAACTCGTAAGAACAGGATACCGTTTGTGGTTACATACCACCCCTCACTACCTAATGTAGGAGCTATTCTCAGGGACCTCCAGCCGATTTTACACAGTTCTAAGAGATGTGAGAGCGCTATCAAGGAGGTACCGATGATGGCGTTCCGTAGCCTAAGAACCTACAGGATTACCTAGTGCGAGCGAAACTTCGTCCTATGGAAAGGTCTGGTACTAGAGGCACGATAAACTGCACGGACCGCCGTTGTCAAGTGTGTAAATATACGAACTCTCTAGACACTTTTACCAGCTCTGTTACTAAGAAATCGTATTCTATCAACTACTCTCTGGGTTGTAATACTAAAAATGTTATATATCTTATAACCTGTAAGACATGCGGACTACAGTATGTAGGTTCTACTAGTACCAAATTTCGTTTGCGGTTTAACAACCATAAAAGTCGCATCAATACACATAACAATAAGAGTGCTAGCAAGCAGGAAGAAGATGATTGGATCTACAAGCATTTCAACTCTGAAGGACACAACGGAATGCAGGATGTTAGTGTTCAACTGATAGATCGGGTTAATAGATCGGAGGACTCTTAAACAAGGAAGGAGAGTGGGCGTACAAACTGAAGACAATACACTGTAATTTTGAGAGAGCTGATTCAGACCTAAAAAAGGGGCCGTTTCGCTGCCTCAAAAATGGAACTCATTTTTGGGTCTGTTTTAGACCCTTATAGATAGTACCAAAACAGAACCATTCTATAGAACCATTTCAGTCCTTTCCGGGAGGCCAAATTAGTTCCAACAGAGGCCTGATTCAGTATTCACATAGAGCCAAAATAGTATCCAGGTTGGTGCTATTACGATACCCAAAAGTGGTGCTAAATCAGACCTTTAAACTGGTACTGTTTCGATGCCTCAAAAATGGAACCTATTATTTGGTCCGTTTTAGATCCTTGGATGTGGTACTGATTGGATGTGATTGGTTGTGATGACCATTTTATTGCAAAAGTACTGACTCCAAAATAAGGTCTGATACAGAATAGAATAGCAGAATAGAATAGCTAAATAGCCTTCCAGTTAGGACTGTTTCAGGCCCCTTCCAGAAGAGATTGTTTAGCAATGAAAACTGCAGTCAATTTATTCAAATTATTAATTTAATACAATCAAATTTATACAATATCTGTATGCACACTATAATAATCTACACATTGAACATCTATAAGGAAATGGCTGCTTAAAACGTCCATTTCAGGATTGAATACTGACATATTTTCTAATGATAACAAGAACTCAGAACTTTGGGTTTTTCAAAAAAATATTTTAAATAGATGTTGTATACACTGTAGGCCGTTACCATGCAAAATTGATTAATAATATTTAATAGTTATCAGAAAAAATGAAATCCAGTATTCAATTCTACACACCTGTATTAGTAAAATTTCAAAGTTTTGTGAAGATTGCTTGAAAACTGAGTGAGATGTGAATTTTCAAAACTTCGTATTCTGGCTTATTTTTTTGCAAGAAATGTATGGGAAAATACATTGAAACGAGGGTGGACGGGCATCAATGCCATTCCAGCCTCAATTTGACGTATACATTTCTTTGTAAAAAGTAAGCCAGAATACGAAGTTTTGAAAATTCATATCTCAGCCAATTTTCAAACAATTCTTTTCTTGGATTACATTTTCTGACAACTATTGAATATTATTAATCAATTTTGCGTGATAACGGCCAATAGTAAAAACAAGAGGCATTAACACTAACTTTACAAAATACCAAATCACAGGTTGAAAAACCGGCTAGAGTTCATGTTTGTGGTGCAGCGGTGCAGCTTGTATTCTGTAAGAAATAAGACAGACAAATAATCAGGGCATCTGGGAAGTGCGGCAGTGCGATTCCCAAAAATCGCCCAAAAATCGCACTTTTCCGCACTTTCACACTTTCTTCGCACTTTTAAGAAAATTACTAAAAATTGTGTGGAAAAATGCTTCTAAACACGGTAATTTCAAAGATTTGCAGGTCAATATACCTAGTTTATTATGTTGATGCTGAAGTATTAAGCGCAAAAACCTTGAAAACTCCACCATTTTCTTCCGATACGATCGCCACCGAATGCAAAAAAATACCAGGCGTTCCACAGCAGACCGTTTGAGAATAAGTACGAGAAATCATCAATTGGAAATAAGCCAATAGCTGATCTTGTAAGAAATGGGTAAAACACAAATGGCGCACGTTTTTCGGTGACCCCGATTTTTTGATGTAATTTTGATTTTAATAAATTAATTAATTAGATCCTTTCGGGCATGGGGTAGGAGAGTTACAAAAATATATATTTGAATGACAAACTTTGAATATTGGTTAATGCTGATGAATGATTTATTTATTCAAATGCAGAGTGGGGAAGAACAACTGCGAAATGGCTTCCTTCACTGTCACCGAGACTTTGGATGTACACAGCTCTCAATCGATTAAAATAGAATAAACTGACACCGAAAACGGAGATAGATAACTCTTATAACTTCCCCACTATACAGTGAGTGTTTGTTCTTTTCCGTGGAAAAGTTAAATTTCGAAAAGATAAAGGCAATGTCGCGTTCTACTAAAAACGTGCTTTGCGTAGAAGACGCCGTTTTGAATATTTAATTAGTTATTAATACACGTCAAATTCACCTTTCTCAGAGATACCTGTTGATCACCACTACCGAGAACACATAAATAAAACCAATTCTAAATCCATTAATTGAATAAAATAAACATTTCGTTAAAAACAGCAGCAAAATCTAGGGTTTCAGTTACGCGTTCTTGCAATGGCGTTTCATCCAGCCGAGAAGGCGTTTCGCGAAACTTTAAAAGTCTCCCAAACAACTCATGGCGGGCACATTATATGCATGGAAAAACAGTCAGCAACAAAGCCTAAACAGAGAAATAATATAATTCAAGTGCATCGGACTTGCAAAGGTATCAAACGGCGATATACTTATATACTTCTCAGACAGAATTTTTGCAAACCGCTGTATATATATATATATATATATATATATAATATATATATATATATACTCTTCACAAGCATCCACTGCTTCTTGTCAATCATAAAATTAACATAAATAGACCACAAATGACCACAATGTCTAAGTTTTCATAACCACCTATATTTCGGCTCCGTACAGGTAGCCTTCTTCGGGGTGACTAACCGTCTTACATAAATCGCGTATTAAAACAAAGTTGTGAACTGACGTTATTTACAAATTTGAACATTAGCCATCAAAGGACAACAATACCAACGATGACGTCAACGGGCCACGCCCATGGTCACGTGACCGGGAGTAGAAAAACTAATTTGAGTTCAAATAGACGTTTTTTCGAATACTTTTTGCTATAGATATATTTTTCATGAGCATCTTCATAAAGTTAAGTATGGATTTGCAATTTCGATTTAAAATAAGGAAATGACGAGTGCACAAAGTCGTTTTTTGGCTATAACTTTCGCAATTTTTATCCTAAATGCTAATGGCATGCTTAACTTTGTGAACAATATGCTTTTCCATCGATTTGCTTTAAATTTTTTGCGAAAGTATTAAGATTCGCGTGAGAATTAGTGTTTTAAAGAAACAAGAATTGATGCGCTAGGAGGCTTGGTTACCAAGGAAGTGTAAAACAAATTTATATTTTATTTTCCACCAGAAAATAAAAAACCAAGCATGCAATGGAAGAGAAATACATCGTAACATTGTTTAAGAAGTGAAAAAGAAAGTTCAAACTCGAAAAAGAAAAAGATCGAAAAAGAAAAGAGAACGCACGCAGGGTTTGAACTCGGTACCTTCTGTTTTCTAGCCCAAGACCTTACCAATCGGCCACGAAGGCTGGTCAAATGATGTAACTTCAGAAATTGTATATAAACCTTCACTCGAGAGACTGCAAGTTCGTAGGCTGAACAAAGCTACAATTTAAGCATTTTAGACTGTTTCTTTCTTCTTTAACGCCGTAGAAACAATAACGGTATGATTTCCTAGCATGGTATGATTTTCTTCTATACAGAGTTTTGCTAATTACTTTTCAAAATGTTAATTTTTGTCAAAGTCAAACTTTTTCGATCGCCGAACGGGCGCCAAGCGATATTTTCTCTTCACAAAAGCTACAAAAAGTAAAGAACTCCAGAAAAACTGAAATGCAATAGATAAAACAATGATAGAAGATATATATTTGATGCTAGTTTGACCATAATTTTTGGTACTTCAGCGTAATTTCGGGCAGTTTCCAGTGGCGACATTTTACAAATCCCGCGCTATAGTTTGCACTTAGACAACAAGTCACGGCAAAACGCTCCAACAAAACTATGTTTTTCAATTCTTTTGACAATGAAAATGAACGTTTTTTTCTACATTGAATCAAAATAATGAAATAAACTTTAGGAAAATGAAGTTACTTTAGAAAAATCATTCCTCCAGAATTAACATATGTTGGAAATAAAACCATCTTGTTGTTTGATTTTGAGAAAAGACTGCCGCCGAAGTCACGCAATCTACGCTAGCAACGAAACGTAACTTAGCAACCAAACTTCCGAACACCCTTAAACAACTTAACCCAAGTTTGGTTGTCTGAAAGTCATCCCTTCCCAAAATAATACCTTTTCTCGTTTGATGACGTCATTGATGACGTCATAACCACGTGACTAGGCTGTTGAACCCCCTTGCCACTTAGACAACTCCACCCAAGTTTGGTTGTCTGAGGTTCAACCCTTCCAAAGATATATACCATTTCTCGTTTGATGACGTCATCGATGACGTCATACCATGTGACTACGCCATCGCACCCCGCTTGTCACTTAGACAACTCTACCCAAGTTTGGTTGTCTAAGGTTCATCCCTTCCAAAGAAATAGACCTTTTCTCATTTGATGACGTCATCGATGACGTCATACCACGTGACCAAGCAGTTGCACCCCCCTTGCAGCTTAGACAACTTTACCCAAGTTTGGTTGTCTGAGGTTCATGCCTTCCAAAGATATAGACCATTATTCATTTGATGACGTCATCGATGACGTCATACCACGTGATCACCTAGCTACACCCCCCTTGTCACTTAGACAACTTTACCCAAGTTTGGTTGTCTGAGGTTCATCCCTTCCAAAGATATAGACCTTTATTCATTTGATGACGTCATCGATGACGTCATACCACGTGATCACGCAGTTGCACCCCCCTTGCCACTTTGATATTTTGACCCAAGTTTGGTTGTCTGAGGTTCATCCCATCCTTAGATATATACCCTTTCTCGTTAGCTTACGTTTGGGTTGCCTGTGTTACGCCGGACGAACGGACGGACGGACGCACAAACCGGAAGTCCATGACAGAATCGTTTGATGCATATACACTTTTGTTTTGTTCCTTCTCCTCCTGCATGTAGCTATGGGTCTCCGCTCGCGGGCGCCTTCGCCGCCCGCGGGAGCTCCGCTAAAAATGTTGGTACACAAAATCATCTTTGGCCCTCTTACTGATACATTGTTTTGAGTGTGCCTCAACTCTACTCTTATGGTTATTAAACCTGGTGCGGAATTTAGTTATGGTAGAACCGACATATTGCATGTTACATTTTTTACACGATAATAGATAAATTACATTACTCGAGTTACAATCCAAATCATAATTTATAGTAAATTGTTTACCACTGTTCTTATTCTTAAAACATTCCCCGTGTCCAAAAATCTATACACCTGACACCTGTCCGACGTACAGTTGCAAGTGCCACGGGCCTTCTCCTTGGTTTTTCTGTAAACTTGGCACGTACCAAGTATTGGGCTAGACTCTTTGGTTTCCTATACGCTACCATGGGCAACTCTGGAATAGCTCCCTGACACCTGTTAGAAGATTCTAATACTGGTTGTAGATTTCTGAGGATACCTCCAATATTGGGTAGTCCCGGATTGTATGTCACTACGAACGGGATTCTCTTGTTCTCCTTTTTTTTTTCTCTCGTAACACTTCGTTTCTGGGTATAATTCGGGCTCTTTCTATCTGGTCTTGTACAAATGGCCTCTTGTATCCCCTTTCCACGAGAAACTCACATAAATTTTCAGCACGTCGATCATAAAATGTATCCTTAGAACAGATTCTTCTCAATCGCAGGGCTTGTGCATACGGGATGCTATTTTTGCAAGCATTCGGATGGCAAGAGGTGCGATGCAGATATTGATGGCTGTCTGTGGGCTTGATAAAAACATCTGTCTCCAATTTTCCAGATTCGTTTATCACCTTCACGTCCAGAAACTCAACGTCCGTATATGACCAATTATAAGTGAACTTTATCGTACGATGTGCGCTGTTTATAAATTCAATAAAGTTATTTAATTTCTCCTCGCCTTCTGTCCAAATTATAAAGATATCATCGATGAATCTCCACCACGTATGGGGTTTTGTCTCTGCTTGTGAAAGCAGCTGTCTCTCCAGCCTGTCCATAAAAATATTTGCATACGACGGAGCCATGCGCGTGCCGATAGCCGTCCCTAACTTTTGCAGGTAATGTTTGCCATTAAATTCAAAATTGTTATTCTTTAATACCAACTCCGCGAAGTCCACAACATCCCTCTTAAGATCACCCAATGGCGGATCCCCGTGTTCAAGAGCTTCCCTCACAGCCAATAGCCCCTCATCATGTGGAATATGTGGATAAAGGCCAACAACATCAACTGTGCATAATATAGCGCCATCCGGTAATGTACCAACATCCTGAAGTTTTCTTAAGAAGTGGCTTGTGTCCTTGATGTATGACGGGATATTAGGAACTAAAGTTCTTAAATGGTAATCCACAAACTGTGATATTTTTTCGGTTGGTGTGTTACACCCAGAAATAACCGGCCGACCGGGGCACCCCTTCTTGTGTATTTTTGGTAAAGGTAGAACCGCTCCGCCCTCTCCTTACCTGTTGCCAGAAGATAATCCATTGTTTTCTCATCAATATTCCCTCTCCTGTTAGCCTCTCTTATTTTCTTGTTTATCTTCTTTATCATATCAAAAGTCGGATCTTTAACTACCGGTCTGTACACCTCCTCGTCTTCCAGTTGCTTCATGGCTTCCTGTAAATATTCTTGTTTATCCATGACGACCACTGCGGACCCTTTATCTGCTTCCTTGATTATTATGTCATCATAACCACGTAGGTTCTCTAGCGCGTTTTGCTCCTCACGAGTAAGATTTCGGTGATAATTAAGGTCAAAGTCATGTGATAACAACTCCCTCTCCATAGCAGCAACATAAGCTTCAATAGCAAAGTCACGATTACGGTCAGGTGTCCAGCTAGATTTTTTACGGAACGCGGGAATGTCAGAAAAACCTTTTTCAACATCATCATCCGAGTAAAAATATTCTTTAAGTCTAATGCGCCTAATGTACTCTTGCAAATCTTTCCTAAATTCAAAAGTATCTACTTTTTCCGGAGTGGGGCAAAATTTAAGGCCCTTGGACAAAAGCGAAAATTCAGCCTCAGATAACACTCTTTTGGACAAATTAACTACATTCTTAAAATTACTCTGATTTTTCGTATCATTATTGTCTCGCCTACGCTCTTCATTTCTCTCAACTTGAGCCTGTAACTCCTCTGAACCACGCACTTCCGTCACCAAACAAGCTTCGCTTGAACTTGGGCACTTGTTCTGATCTCCTGGCGTTGTAAGTTTCCACTCTCACCGGGAACGCCCGCCCTGTATTCTTGTAACACCTCATCTACATCACTACTCACTCTAGATAAATCAACCAGCAGTAGGGGGCAATCGGCGGGAAGGGGATTGATGCCCATACCACTCTCCTCAGGACCAAGATCTTCAACTTCAACATTCCGGTGTTCCTCAGTAGTCTTACTATTATTCGTAGCTTCCTTCCTGATGTTCACAATAAATTCTTCAATTCGAGGTGTCGACGGTACAACATCCACATTCGCTCTTCTTATCTCGGATTCATCGCAATTATTACGAACATCCAGCCACTCGTTGTGATCCATTTCTTCCACCAAAGTTCTCATTTTTCTAGTCCTTCTGTCACATAAGCCTATTTCGTATCTCCCACATATACTAATAACGTTGCTCTTCATCTCTTCGCTTTCCGCGTGACCATACGTCGTGACAATATAATTTTCCATATCTGCAATTTCCCCTGATAAGGCTTCCGTAATTCCACGCATTTCTCGTGCAACTTTCTCTTGGATCTTCTTTGACGCCTCGCATAAAATATTTTCCAAATCTGTATTAAAATCTTCTGACATGTTTTTCATGTTGATTGTCTTTTAAGTCTTAGTCCCTTAGCAATCACTTCTTCTTCCCGACACATCTCCATAAATACACAATGATGTTGAAATCTCACTCGTTTCTTGTACAAGTTCAACAACTTGAAAAAATAACCGATTTTCCCCTTTCCATTGATGCAGAATTAAATAAATACTCTTCACAAGCATCCACTGCTTCTTGTCAATCATAAAATTAATATAAATAGACCACAAATGACGACAATGTCTAAGTTATATATACTATGTTATGTTCTTTTTTTTTTGGGGGGGGGGGGGGGGATGCCGGATAAAGTTTTCCTAAATACGTTGTAAATATTTTTTAATTGTCTACGCCAATATGAAGTAAAATTCAAGCTTTGTTGAAACGTTTTTTTGTGCTTATTACGAGTTCAGAAACTCGGGTCGTAGTGGTTTCGTTGTGGTTTAGAAGCACGGATCATGACTTTCTTTTTATTTGGTGGCTCCTAAAAGAGCCGTTTTTTTGGGATGGTGATTTCACTAGTAAGTTCGTCCGCCAACGTAATGTTTGGCAAACTTGACTTGGACTTTCTCGATGATTCGCGAAGGAGCTTTCTTTCCTTGGGCATCGAGAAACCTCGGTGACCGTCCAAGCACAGGCTTGATAGACACGGGGGTAGTGATGCAGCATTGGCCACCAGTGACTGTAATGTATCGCCTCAGGAATGGTTCCAAACCCGCTACTCTTAGGTCTTCGAGACTGGCGAGGAATGGTTGGGATCGAAGCTGGGACGGCATTCTAAGACGACAGACGACAGCAAGGCGCTCTCTAGCTTCTAGGGTGTGGGTTTCAGGAGGGGTAGGATTCTCAAAGGTATCTATCAGCTCCTCGGGGATGTGCTCTCGGGGTTCCCAGGTATTTTCAGCGGTTGAGTAAGACTTCCAGGCAACGTTGTAAAGGACCTGACTGCCAGTCTTTTTCTTCGCCATAATCCGATCAACTTCATATGTGCCCATGACAGAAGGTTTTGTCTCGGGGCGATACTTAGACCGGAAGATGCTGGGCGGCACGTCATAGAATTTCCTGTAAAATCCAGCAGCACGTCGCTCGCGTTTTGCCATGGTGTTCTTTACAACTAAGAAGTGAATGAGCAACTGGATAATTCTTTAGCTTAAATACTCAACTCAAACTTGACCAAACAAAAACTAATTAGCAGAAAACAATGCGGCAGAAGCCATATTGTTTTCGAACGCGAGTCGAACAAGATCTTTGCAAAAACCTAACAAAGGCGGGTGGCGTTCCTTTTATGGATTAACTCTAGAACCTCCTTTGTGAATTTTACGCTCGGACTTTCCTTTTGTGAATTAACTCTAGAACCTCCTTTTGTGAATTAACTCTAGAACCTCCTTTTGTCAACTTTACGCTCGGACTTTCCTTTTGTGAATTAACTCAAGAACCACCTTTGTGAATTTTACGCTCAGACTTTCCTTTTGTAAATTAACTCTAAAACCTCCTTTTATGAATTTTACGCTCGGACTTTCCTTCTGTGAATTAATTCTACAACCTCCTTTAGTAAATTTTACGCCCGGACTTTCCTTTTGAGAATTTGCTCTAGAACCGTTTGTAAATTTTACGCTCGGACATTCCTTTTGTGAATTAACTCTAGCTAGAACCTCCTTTTGGGAACTTTACGCTAGAACCTCCCTTTTGCGGATTTATCTTGAACCACGAAGTTGTTTAAGGCTGTCTTCGGCCACTAGTGAACAGTAAACACGCATTACCGGGGCGCAGGCATATCGACAATAATTCGCTGCATAAAATTTGCTGCAAAATTATCGTAGCGCGCGCATCCTAAGTTGAAAGATTGTAAATGCTGAAACAAGACCGCGAAGTTAATGTTAAAACAATATATTTTCATTCGTCAAAACGATAGAATTATCGTGACCATAATATAATTACTGAGAATTATTTTAGTCTTTTGTAAAATGTTATCACATCTTGGGTCTTTTGAAATGACGAAAGTACCTTTGAGATTTCTAGGTTAATTCCCTTTGGTGAGAATGACATTGATTGACAGCACTGAGATCCGTTATGGGAATACGAACGAAGTCCCATAGCGGCGCTGGGAACCAATCAGAAAGGGCTCCCTATAATCAGCGATGAAATCACTGAAGCACGCTAAGCAAAACAAATTCTCTATTGTTAAGCTACATGTCGCGCAGAACAATAGAATTCTGCCCGATGCCCTTAGCACGGACGGAGAATGAAACAGTCAGAATTGTTTTGTCATTTAAAGACCAAACTTCGGCTAATTTTGTCAAGCAACAACTTTGTAAGCTTAGCTCTAGGGTAAATACCACTATTGAACCCGTGTTTGTAAGTAGAAAGCTGAATCAAGACCAGAACGTAAGCCCGCTATTGTATAAATTTGAATGTAACATGTGTGAGGCAGGCTATGTGGGCTATACGCGTGGCCACCTTCATGAACGCGTGGAGGGACACAAAAGAAAGGCATCCTCTATTTATAAACATTACGCACATGAGCATAATGGCGTTATGCCCGAGCCATTGCTCTCTAATTTTAGCGTGCTAGCTAAGTGCTCAAGCAAATTTGATTGCTTGATAAAGGAAATGCTTCTGATTAGAGAGCTCCGACCAACTCTCAACGTGCAGAGTGACTCGATAAGCGCAAAAGTGTTTATCTAGATGAATGTAATTTACCACCTATTGTATTTATACTGCTTTATATTCACTATCAGTTGTATCTGGAATTGTAATGGCTTGATAATGGCGTAGTGGCTACAACGTTGCGTATTAAATTTTACTAGATACACTGTGCATTAACTTTCTCGAGTAATCTTACTACAGCAAATGCTAGTTCAAGGATGTTCCTTCATCTCCCATTCCGTTCCATTTTGATTCATTGCTAAGGGCTTTTCCCTGAACCTGCATTTGTCAAAAACAACTTGTTTTCAGTTTTTACCATTTCTGACTGACTGTTTACCGACACGTGCTTGCGTGGCTGTTATGCTTGTTGTCAAGTACGTTTAAGTCACTAAAGCTTAACTTCTAGTTTTGTAGCTCTACAGTGCTTTACAGGTCGAGTGGTAAGCTCCAAATGTAGCTTTATTTTGTGGGAAAAGCCCTTCAGTGAATAAAACTGCCCTTTCCGAATGGGGGACGAAACCTTTGACTGTTGTAGCTCACTCGAGCAGGTCAATGCACAGTAGTGCCTAGTATGTATAACATTCAATCAGGAAACTCACACTCGTGAATTTAGGAAACTTCTGAATGACATTTGGACAGACTAATTGTTTTTATTTCGGCAAGTGAATAGCAGTTGTGGTAGCCCTTGACACTCACGTTTACAAACGAACACACAAACACAGAATGGGAAACTAATGTTGTCAAGGGCTACCACAACTGCCCTTTTGAAACAAGGCTTGGGGACATATACGTCGCGATGAGGCCCGGAAAATTGGAGATCGAGGCCCGGTTTTTAAAGTAGTTGGCACTGAAGGAACTCTGAGACTGGGAAAAAACTGGGGATTGTGTTTTGTCCCATTTTGTTCATGTTTACATATTTCAATTCAATAAATGAAAATACTATCTCAAAAGAGCTCGAACTGTATCGAACGATCCGCGTTCGATCCGGTTCGAGCTCTTTTTAGTTCTATTTCGTTCAGACGACACGCCGGGTCATCAAGTAGTTTTCTAGCTGTGGCAATATCGAAACGATGCTTTAAGCCGTGAAGGGTTTCAAACCAACATGTCGCTTTATTGAGGGTTTACTACCGGTAATTTATAGTCTTTCCCGTATTGATATTAAATTAATACGAAACACTCCTTTAGAAGGAAACGCATTAATAGAAGAAAGATCAAGATGTGGCTATTCGGAAGACTTGTGCTAACGAATCACGCAAATCTCCCGTTTATTTCCTGCAGCCCGTGTTTGCCCGTTTTGTTATGTAACAAACCCGGCTTTTTAAAAAAATATATATCGTGTAACAAACCGGGATTGTTATGTAAAAAGACGGTCGCAATATATATCGTGTAACAAACCGGGATTGTTATCTAAAAAGACGGGCTCAATATATTATCGTGTAACAAACCGGGATTGTTATGTAACAGGCACAATTTATATCGTGTAACAAACCGCGATTGTTATGCAAAAAGCGGTCGCAATATATATCGTGTAACAAACCGGGATTGTTATGTAAAAGACGGGCTCAATATATATCGTGTAACAAACCGGGATTGTTATGTAACAAGACGGTCGCAATATATATCGTGTAACAAACCGGGATTGTTATGGAAAAAGCCGGGCACAATATATATCGTTATCAAAGCAGGCTCAGGGAAAAGCCCTTGCCAGTGAATAAAATTGTCCCTTCGGATAGGAGATGAATGACCCTTGACTGTAGTAAGATCACTCGAGCAAGCCAATGCACAGTAGTGCCTAGTATGCATAACATTCAAGCAGGCCGAAACTCACACTCGTGAATTAAGAAACTTGTGAATGACATTTGGACAGAAAATTTATTTTATTTCGCCAACAACTCGAGAAGTGAGGTATAAGCGGATTTGCTCATGAGTAATTGATTCATGTGTTCAAGCAGGATATTTTGTGTAATCACTTTGCGATTTGTTTGCTACAGTTATCTGAAATTTGCTAATCTTTGGCATCCATCGCATTACTTATATTAGTGACTAGTGAAGTATTTCAAGGCTCGCAAATCTTCATTAAGTATTTGTTTTTTAGCTGTGGCGATATCCAAACGGTGCCTTTTAGCAGTGAAGGAATTTTAAAGCAACATATCGCCCATCTTTGTTCAAGTTGATTGTCTGTAATTTATAGTCTTTCCAGTATTGATATTAACTACTAAACTTCCTGTAGAAGGAAACGCATTAATAGAAGAAAGATCAAATTGTGGCTAGTACTATTCGGAAAACTTGTGCTGCGAAAATCTCCCGTTTATTTCCTGTAGCCCGTGTTTATCCCGTTTTGTTATGTAAAAAGACGGGCGCAATATATGTCGTGTAACAAACCGGGATTGTTATGTAACAAGACGGGCGCAATATATATCGTGTAACAAACCGGGATTGTTATGTAACAAGACGGTCGCAATATATATCGTGTAACAAACCGGGATTGTTATGTAACAAGACGGTCGCAATATATATCGTGTAACAAACCGGGATTGTTATGTAACAAGACGGTCGCAATATATATCGTGTAACAAACCGGGATTGTTATGTAAAAAGACGGTCGCAATATATATCGTGTAACAAACCGGGATTGTTATGTTAAAAGACGGTCGCAATATATATGGCGTAACAAACCGGGATTGTTATGTAACAAGACGGTCGCAATATATATCGTGTAACAAACCAGGATTGTTATGTAAAAAGACGGTCGCAATATATATGGCGTAACAAACCGGGATTGTTATGTAACAAGACGGTCGCAATATATATCGTGTAACAAACCGGGATTTATGTAAAAAGACGGTCGCAATATATATCGTGTAACAAACTGGGATTGTTATGTAACAAGACGGTCGCAATATATATCGTTATCAAAGCAGGCTCAGGGAAAAGCCCTTGCCAGTGAATAAAATTGTCCCTTCGGATAGGAGATGAATGACCCTTGACTGTAGTAAGATCACTCGAGCAAGCCAATGCACAGTAGTGCTTAGTATGTATAACATTCAAGCAGCCGAAACTCACACTCGTGAATTAGGAAACTTGTGAATGACATTTGGACAGAAAATCTATATATTAATACCGTAAGGAAAATCGTGTCGACACTCGCTCCGCTCAGCCCTGAAGCTGTGCCGCCAAAAGAAGTTCGCAAACCCGAAGGGAAGGTGGAAATCTGGACCATGGGCGTGTTTTTGTTGAAAAAGATTCACCTCGGGCTAAGTTCTAATTCAAGCGATTTCTTAAGCGAGGGACAAAGCCGCCATCGCCGCCATGTTGAAAATCTCCCACAGAAACTAAAAAATAACTCGGTTCGCGCAGCCGAAAGCACCAAAGACGTTGAAACCTAAATGGTTCTCTTACAGATTACATACAGGAATGTGCAGGGATAATTCTAACTTGAAAGATTTGAGCTGAGAAAAATTTTCATTCAAGTTTCAACAAACGTACACACTACCTTGCTTCCCTCCGAGCACGCGCTAAGTCATGCTAAAGGTCGAAATGACACATTTACAAAACAAAGTCCGTGAAAGTCATGAATAATATTCTCTAAGTATAAATCCTGACGGCTCTATCGCAAAACGAAGGACACAATCCCGAAGAGAAGGAGGAAATCCCTCCAGTGGGCATGTTTTTGTTGGAAAAGATTCACTGTGGGCTAAGTTCTAATTCAATCTATTTTTTAAGCGAGGGATAAAGCCAAAAAAAACATAAATAAGATAAACTAAAAAATTCTTATTCCTTAGAACATTTTTACTTGAACATTTTCTCCTATCTCCCCTCACTGAGATATGATAAACATACAAACAATTCCGAAGTCAAATTGCGCTTTCGATTTTCACGGGTTCTTTGACTGATTTGAGAGACGGACACACGCGTGATTTTGTCGCACCAATCAGGGAGACCAGTGCAAAAAAAAGTTCCTTTTGGGCTCACTTCATTTATTTCGGCATGGTGGGACGGGGTACTCATGCTGATGGGAGGTTATTAGTAATGTAAATCCAGCAGTTTATGGAAGGGGGAAATCATGAACCCCTCCCCACATCCATATGGCCATTGTGATTTTTGTTCCCCGTTTTTTTTAAACAGAGAACACTTTAAGTAAAATAAATTTCCCCCTTACACTCCGTGAATTTTTCACGGGCATCAGCTAGTTTATTTTATTTCGCCAACAACTCGAGATGTGAGGTATAAGCGGATTTGCTCATGAGTAATTGATTCATGTGTTCAAGCAGGATATTTTGTGTAATCACTTTGCGATTTGTTTGCTACAGTTATCTGAAATTTGCTCATCTTTGGCATCCATTGCATTACTTATATTAGTGACTAGTGAAGCTTTTCCAGGCTCGCAAATCTTCATCAAGTATTTGTTTTTTTAGCTGTGGCGATATCCAAACGGTGCTTTTTAGCAGTGAAGGAATTTTAAAGCAACATATCGCTGATATCGCCCATGTTTGTTCAAGTTGATTGTCGGTAATTTATAGTCTTTCCAGTATTGATATTAAATACTAAACTTCCTGTAGAAGGAAACGCATTAATAGAAGAAAGATCAAATAGTCGCTAGTACTATTCGGAAAACTTGTTTATTTCCCGTGTTTATCCCGTTTTGTTATGTAAAATTCCTGGTTTTTACAAATATATATCGTGTAACAAACCGGGAATGTTATGTAAAAAAGCCGGTCTTGTTACATGTAACAAGCCAGGCTTTTTACACCCGATATATATTTATAATTTGTGACCGGTATTTTACATAACAATCCCGGTTCTTTACACGACATATATTGTGACTGGCTTTTTACATAACAATCCAGGCTAAATATATATTTGTAAAAAGCCAGGATCTTTATGTAAAAAGCCGGGATTGTTACGGTGTAAAAATGCAGGCTTTTTACATAACAATCCCGGCTTTTTACATGATATATATTGTGACTGGCTTTTTACATAACAATCCAGGCTAAATATATATTTGTAACAAGCCAGGCTTTTTACGTGTAAAAAGCCAGGATTGTTACGGTGTATAAAGCCGGGCTTTTTACATAAAAAGCCGGGATCTTTACAAGATATATAATATGACTGGATTGTTATGTAAAAAGCCAGGCTTGTTACATGTAAAAAGTCGGGATTGTTACAAATATATATTTTGTAAAAAGCCAGGCTTTTTATGTAAAAAGCCGGGATTGTTACATGTAACAAGCCAGGCTTTTCATTTTCAGCCGCGATTTATACATGACATATATATATACATGGTTCGGCTAAACTGGCAAACAATATTTTAACCTGGCCACCTATATACAAGACTCTGCGCTAAAAATTACATCACCATAATGCCGTATTACGGAGGCCCTTTTTGTCCAAAATTTATAAAGACAAAAGTTCAGATGCAAATTTTCTATGAAAAGCTAATTGGTGTATTTAATTCTGTTTTTTGATCTGAACTCCTGCCTTTTATTCAATCCATGGGGTTGCAAGGTAAATTAAGCTGCGCGCTCCAATAGGCTTCTCTAGTTAAAAGAATGCTGTTTATCTTAGGTTCGTCGGCCTGTGCAGTGACCCGTTCAATGCACATGAATGAAAAATTAGAAATTGAATGCTCCGGTTTGTTGCCATGAATCGCAACTTCGCACGTTTTTTCTTTTCGTTTTCATGTGCGATTTATGATTACGAAAACGTGTTTTGAAAGGCGTAGTTGTAGAGCCGACATATTGCAGCTTGCATTTCGTGCAAGAAACGAGATAAACAACGTTCTTAGAATCGCAGGACAAATCTTGTCTTACGTAATACGTTTTGCCCGTGGCAAAACTGGAGAATGAATTAGATTCTACTAAAAAATTCTTACAAAGGTCACATCGGGATTTTTGGCACTTAAAACAACCTGAACGGGACTCCTGTGACATGGGCCTGACCTTCAGGCGTGAAGGCGCAAGCAATTCTTTCAAATTCTTGGGCCTACGAAATGCCGGAATGATCGATTTCTCTGGAAAAATATCTTTCATAACCGGATTCGACCGGTATAAAATATTAACATTGCTGCGCAAAATATTGCCAACATCAGGCAGGTTTGGATTGTAATCAACAACTAAAGGAGTCACTTTCCTGTTGCTTTTAGGCCTAGGCGCTAGAAGATTATCCCTCTCAGTAGACGCTACCTTAGAAAAGCTATCTAAAACCGCAGTCTTGTCATAACCTTGTTCAAAAAGGTATTTCTGGTACTCTGAATTACGCTTGGTTAAAAAATCCGGTTTCGAGCAGTTACGCTTAAGTCTGAGCGCCACACTGTAAGGAATTGCTTTCTTACAGTGTTTAGGGTGAGCACTTGAAGGGGGGAGGTAGAGATGACTATCGGTGGGTTTTGAGTAAGTATCCCTTTCAATGAATCCATCTACCAAGTGTAGCGTAAGATCTAAAACGTTGAGCTGATTTTCAGAATAAACCAACTCAAACTTAATAGTAGGATAGAGCGAATTTAGATAGTCTGTAAATTCGTGTAGAGCTGGAAGACCATGTATCCAAAAATCCACCACATCATCTCTATACCTCCACCATTGAAGTGGCTTAAATTTCCCCCCCGTCTTAGCTAACGATCAATTTCCCCCATGGCGATATCTGCATAACTGCACGCATTTTTCTGTCCCATTGCCGTCCCGTGGATTTGTAAAAAGTCCCTCCCAGAAAATTGCGAATTATTGTGGCCTAAACAGATCTCCACTGCTTCCAAAATGCAATTGGTTGCGGGTAATTTAGAAAGCCTAGAGTTAAGTGCTTTCTTGACAGCAGAAAGACCCAGGTTATTATCTATGTTCGGAAACATAGCCACCACATCCCAAGAGACCAAAAGAGTACCAGGGGGAGGGGTCCGTTCTCATTGACGCTCTTAATCCTATTTAACAAATCGGTGGTATCCTTAATAAAAGAGGGAGCGCTTTGAGCTAAAGGTTTAAGATAGAACTCAGTAAAGGCAGAAAGCTTCTCGATAGCGGTCCCACAACAAGAAGTTATAAGGCGTAGAGGATTGTCAACTTTGTGCGCTTTAACATTTCCAAAAGCTACGCCCGGTTTAGCTTGAGTGCTTTCGAGCCACTCCACTATTTCGGAACTAATCTGCCCTTTACTAAGCCATTTGCTGCACCACTGAGAAACACGATTCATGTGATCTATAGTAGGATCCTTACTAAGTTCCTTATAGTGTAGGGGGTTTTCAAGTTGCCCTAACATTTTAGAAAGATACTCCTCCTTATTTAAATCAACAAATCTAGAGCCCTTATCTTGAATCCTTAAAACTCGGTCAGAATCACTTTTTAGATCAAATAAAGCTTTTCTTTCAGACTTAGTAAGATTATCTGTGCTTTTCCTAAGATTTTGGGGATTGAAAATGCCTTTCTTAACCTCTGCCAAAAAAAGTTCTACCTCCGGGTACTTGGACTTGGGTGGGTTCCAAGAACTCGTGCTTGGTACTTTGAAATCCCTCAAATCATCATCATCATCAGATAGACCCCCCTCCTCATTAGACTTGTTATGAAAATAAACCTTCAACCTCACCCTCCTCTCGAACTTCTCCCAATCATCTACAAGCTTGAGCCAATGAACATCCTTCGGTGTGGGCAGAACGAAGGGCCTTTGCGTAACAAGCTTCCCTGGGCTTTTTTTTGGCAGAGGTTAAGAAAGGCATTTTCGATCGTTTGCAACTGACGTCACTAATACGTTCTGGTGGATGATTAACAAAAGATATGTAATCAGCGTCCATTCTGGTACCAGCAGTCATGCATTACGTGCATTGTCTTTTGATTCTCTAGAGATTGGTTGAAAACCAAGAATGGTGATGTAATTTTTAGCGCAGAGTCTTGTATATAGGTGGCCAGGTTAAAATATTGTTTGCCAGTTTAGCCGAACCATGTATTAGTTTATAAATTTTTACAAATTTTGATTTTAGATGAAGAAGGCTGAATAGCCGAAACGTCCAATAAGTTTTTTACAGTTATGCGTTGGAAGTTTTTGTCAATTTTTTTAATTCAAATCTATTCAACTTTTCTGACAAAACTCCTGTGAATCAATTTTTGATCCGCGTGGCTGGGCTTTCGGTTGGCATAAGACTTTTGGAACTTTTTTACTCTAGTCTCTCTCTCTCTCTATAGAATATATATAGAGAGAGAGACTAGAATAGAGTACGGAATAGAGTATTGAAGGTACGGAGTCACGCCAACTCGAAGTACTTGAGCCATCAGCAGGATCAAAGGAAAAGAAAAAAATGTATATTGCTTCGAATAGAACAGCTTGTTCACCGGTGGTACAGGGAAAGCCTCGTGTAATAAGGCGCTCTTGAAAGAAGCAATAGATAAGCTATCACGAAGTGACTGAGGCACGCTATTCCACATTTGAACAGTAGAATAAAGAAAATAATTTTTAGATGTTTCTGTATTAATAAATGGTAATATTAAATTGATGCTATTGCTTAAGGCATATGATGTGGCACTAGCTACTTGTTGTTGGTAAATCGAGGAAAGATATGAAGGTGCAAAGGTGCAAAGGTGCAAAGTTATTTACCGTTTTGTATAAACGAATCAACTTGTGCATTTTCCTTCTGTCATCTAAACGATGCAAACCAGTTTCTAAGAGCAAGGAATCCCTGTGGGTTCCTTTCATTGCACCGGTGATAGCACAGGCCCGTAGCCAGGGGGGCTTCGGGGGTGCGCCCCCCCCCCCCCCCCCCCACGCGACAAAAAGTTAATAAGTTAATAAAGAGTTAATAAAGCTTACATTACATTAGTTACATTATACTTGCTTTTTCTAGCGAATTTTGACTAGCGCTAAATAAATTCATCCCACATTGGTCCGCGTTTTCTAGATTAGCCCCCCCCCCCCACACACACACACACAACACACACACAAATCCCTGGCTACGGGCCTGTGGCACGTGCAGCTTCAAGCTGTACACTCTCCAAGAGATCCCATTCACCCTTAGTACACCCATCCCAGACAACAACAGCATATTCAAGATTTGGTCGAATTAGTGTTTTATACAAAACTTCAAGGGTGTGCCGGGATAACGTAAACTTAAGTCCTTTTAACAAGTTTGATTTTCATGTTCAACACAGAGCAGAGCAGAGCAGAGCAGAGCAGAGCAGAGCAGAGCAGAGCAGAGCAGAGCAGAGCAGAGCAGAGCAGAGCAGAGCAGAGCAGAGCAGAGCAGAGCAGAGCAGAGCAGAGCAGAGCAGAGCAGAGCAGAGCAGAGCAGAGCAGAGCAGAGCAGAGCAGAGCAGAGCAGAGCAGAGCAGAGCAGAGCAGAGCAGAGCAGAGCAGAGCAGAGCAGAGCAGAGCAGAGCAGAGCAGAGCAGAGCAGAGCAGAGCAGAGCAGAGCAGAGCAGAGCAGAGCAGAGCAGAGCACTCGTATATTGATAAAACCCTAAGCGGTATCTATCTGAAAAAAAAGCAAGTTCTTGAATTTTACCCCCTAAAAGGCCTGATTTTAAAGGGACGAGGCGCCCAAAAAATAGTGCCCCCCCAATCTCCCCCAACCCCCTCGGGAGCAGAGCGACGGATAAACCAAGACCACCGCAAAAGTGTTAGTAGAACTTAACAACAGTGAAACTTCGAAACGAAACAATAACATGTTCTCGGCATGGAAACATCAAAGTTCGCGCATTGAAAGATCAAATTTGTTTTTTATTCAAATTACTTTATGCATGCATAATTCTGTTTGTAAGCATTCTTATTCGTGTTATGCAATCAATCAAAGGGGAAATATTGGCACCCCTTTTAACGGTCTTCTAGATTTATACGAACAGTTTTACTCGCAAGTGTAGTCCTGAACCTTTCAAGATGAAATTTTTATTTATTTGATTTGCAATAGGAAGGATTAAATTTTAATTGTATTTCACAGCTCCCGGTAATGGACTAATCAAGAAGTTTTAAAATATCTTAGAAGCCATCTCTACGCCTTTACCAAGTTGGCTGGTTGGTTCATGTGATCAGATAGATAGGAATTTAGAGTTCAGTGTTTTGCGACAGATTCGTGTAAAGTTCCCATAGGGTCTCTGTTTTATTATGTTTAAATCATCCTCATTTAATATGCAGAACACCCAGAGCGAGCCTAGCCTGTAGTCTGCCAATCACCAGTAACATCTTTGTGTCAATGCTTTTAACTTTCGCAACTTCTGTTTTTTCACATACCAACAGCCTTGGGTAAAAGTGGCGAAGTTCTACATAAGAAACTACTAGAAATTCTTCACATCGACCAGCGAGTTAATGGAATACTTAATTAAGACTAGTTAACAAGATATTGGGGGAGCAAATGACATGATATTTCGAGAAAAAATTGGAAACACTGAAGGGATAAAATAATGAAGGGTTTTCAAGCTGTGACTGTAACGTGCTAACATGAGGAGAAGAGGATTTGTGACAAGAGCACAAGGAAACTAACCGGTCATATCCTAATTCAAAGGACAACAGGATGGCCTAGAATCAGGTACGCAAAATACAATCTTCACTCAAAAGCCAAAAGCAAAATAGAAACATAGCATGAAATGTTTTACAACAATATTTATAGCTTCATCTCCGAAAAAAAGAACTTGTTTCTTTTCTCCATGTTTGTGTGATTGGTGTCTTGTCGTGTCTTATCTCGTCTGTGTCAACAAACCACGCGATTAGTTATACGCGACTCAGCCGGAGTCTCCATCATTCACATCACCACGTCGCCACAGAAATTACACACACGAATATCGAGTTTGCACTTGTCTAAGACCGACATTAGTCAACACTACCATAAACCAAATTAGTGTTTAATGCTTCTAAAAGTAAAGCAAAGTACAGTAGCTGCTTACAGTTTCTAGGGTGACACAGGTTGACTTTGTTGGCTTTTGTTTGATGACGGTGCAGCTGCATCCATGATTCATCTATGCATTCCTTAATTTTGCTTTGTTAATCAATATTTTGAGACAGAGTAAAATTAAAGGGACAGAGCTCTCTTCAAGAATGAGACTTCCTCCCAGATTCGTTGGAATTTCTGTCTAAACCAGTGGGTGTTAAATTATGCGAGAAGCTACGTTTTATCAAAATACAGCCTTTTAGAGTGTTTGTCATTTAACGTAGAAATATTTCATTAAAAATTCAAGAAAAAAAAAAGACAAGAAATAACAGAAAAGATCACGACAAGCAATTGTGCGAGTACCATAGTAAATCTAGACCTAGGAACAGTAGGTACTGGAAACTGTCGATCAAGGAGTGAGTGGAGAATCTCTTATGCACTGAACAGAATTGTTTCCTGGCGAAGTCATGTTAGCCTATGCTTTTATCCTAGCTTCTCCTCAGTAAGGGTTTATCGTAGAAGTGCATAATGAAGCACCTATCAATTGAGCGTAAGATTTTATTGAGAATCCTCAGGTTCTGAGTTCGCGATATATTTTTACAAAACGAAAGCCTTCGCGGAATTATCTGCAAAAAATGTATAACAGTTGGAACCTAAAAATCGCATTTCATTGCACGTGAAGCGAGATCGTAACGAAGTGCCCTCTTTTAGTGATAGCACAATTTTTTGCAAGAAAAGTGGGCTTGTTTCTTGGTTCATATTAAATTCGGAACACGAAGTAGTTTTGTCGGGAATCTTGAAAAGCTAAGAGGATATAGGATAAAAATACATTCTCAATATTATGATTATTAATTCTGTACATAGATGTGTCGATATTCTGTTTTTGTTATAGGTTATATTACCATGGTATAACTTTCCCTGTTTTTTTTTTTCACTCAATAAGCGGGTACCAAGAACCAACACTGAGGAAAATTTTTCATACTTCTGTAAAAGATAAGAGCTTTAGAATATTATGAAGCTCTTTCCATGTCGGGTCTGCCAACTCTCGAAGCCAGGAGGCGCGCAAACTGTGAGCGTTTTATTAGTACGCTAGATCCGGAAAACCCCGTTCACGGTCTCGCACGCAGCCGTAGAATGCCAATTATCTATGAGTATGTATTAAGATCCGGCCGCTCCTACAATTATAAGTATTTCAAAACTAATAGGCTCTCAAATTTTGTAACTGTAAAATTCTTAGATCGTCTCTAGTTATAAATGATTTGTTAGTAATGTAAATATTGTATGCAATGTGCACAATCTGTAATCGAGCTCATAGCTGCAAGAGGTTTTTAATAAATATTTGACAGTCTGTCTGTCTGTCTGTCTGTCTGTCTTATACGTTTCCCAAAATGAGAGAAACCCGAAATTCTGCTTACTTGCTTTGAAGTTTGCTGTAAAACTTGGACTAAAACTAGGTTAGCTTCCAGGGCAGATAACTTGATCGTTTTTTTGGATAAAAACCGAGTTGCACGAGTGCTACAATCAGTCATTGAAAGGGGTCCGTTCCTCTATTTTTGTTCCTTTGTTCCTATAATCAAATTAGGAACCAAACAATTGTTCCTTTTCTTAAATATACGATCAGCCCTATGCCCACGAATAGGAACACATTTTGCGTTCATCGGAACAAAAGTATCACTGATTAGGAACCAAACGGTCCTTTGTAATAACAAAGGAACGCATTGTTTCTAAACATAGAAATAAGCTTTCATATACAATTAGGAACTCACGTTCCTAATCATGACGTTCCTTTTTGAAAAAAGAGAACGTTTTGTTCCCAATAATGTAATCAAATGTGAACCATTGTTCCTTTTCACAGCACTAAGGAACCAACAGTTCCGAACTGCTAAGTTCCTATCTCGATGTTTGGTTCTCCTTTGAGGTAATTGGGAACGCCTGTTCCCATTTACCGAGTTTGACAAGCTCAATCAGGAACTCTTTGTTCCTGAACGCACTCCCAATTAGGAACATTCTGTTCCCATGACCACATTGGACCTAACAAAAGGGAATATGAAGTTCCTTTGTGTGAAAATAGGGAACGTGCTGTTCCCAATTAAAGAAGGAATTCTGTTCCCATGACCAACTTGGACCTTACAAAAGGGGAATGTGAAGTTCCTTTGTGTGAAAATTGGGAACGTGCTGTTCCCAATTAAAGAAGGAATTCTGTTCCCATGACCAACTTGGACCTTACAAAAGGGAATGTGAAGTTCCTTTGTGTGAAAATAGGGAACGTGCTGTTCCCAATTAAACAGGAATTAGGAACAAGGTGGCCCTAAAAAAGGTAACACTTTGTTCCCATATGAGCAAATGGGATCATATTGTTCCTTTAGCAATAGGAACATTTTGTTCCACTGCAACACAATTAAGAATAAAGAGTTCCTATGATCGACATCGGTGCTTTTCACTAAAGTAACGTATTGGTCTTAGATATGGATCTTGGGAACAAAGCGTTCCGAATTTAAAAGGAACGCTTTGTTCCCTTGATGTATATTTGGGAACACAGTGTTCCTTGTACTTTAAAGCGATGGGGAGTGTTCTAAAATAAAGGCCACAATAACTGACGTAAGATAGGATAGGATCGAATCGGTTTAAGCATGTTTGAGCAAGAACTCCGCCTAAACATGTTAGGGCAAGTTTGTGCACGCTCATTTGATTATGCGCGCCTTCGCCTTTTTATTGGACAAGATACAGTTAGGCTCCCAAAGGGGCTACAACATGTTCAGGGCAAGTTTGAACACGCTCACTTTATTTGCCTTGCTATTGGCCAACAAGGGTTTTCGTACTCTAGGGACACATGGATCGTATACAAACAACTGTCAAGTAAGTATATGTTCATTTCTCGCCTACTCTCCGCCCAAGAAAGATGTCGAGTAAAAAGTACAAGCAAGTTGACTGGGCTAAAATTGCAAATGCTTTGCCCAAACCGAAAAGACTTCACTTGGAGAAAGATGAATCTGATGGGTTTTTTCACTGCCCAGTGCAGGCGTGCGATCACGATGGATTTGGAACTCAAAGAGGCTGCAGGAAACACGTAACTAGAAAGCACGGTTGGTTCTTTTACTTTGATCAGAAACCAAGCAATTCAGAAATTGAGGCTAGTCAAGTTAACGAGTGCAATGGAAGCGCAAAGAAACCCAAATCCACCAGCGCAAGCAAATCGATTCCAACCTTTGAACCATCAGGTGCAATTGCTAAAGAATTCCTTTCTTGGCTCACTGGGAATGGCGGGGGGTGCAAGAGCGATCGAAAAGCTCAACAAACTGTCAGCAAAAGCCTTAAGTTTCTCAGATTTTGTTGTGATGACGAAGACGAACTGACTTGGAAAAATGTCGACTACAGTTTATGCTCTCCTAACCTTCTCTTTAAATTTGCTGATACGATGCAGGACACGTGGAATCTTGGACATGCAGGACGCTTAGGATACCTGGACGCCATTGGGGAGCTAGTGCAATTCCGTTAGCGAAGGGTTGTCGGAAACAATGGCGAGAGGTTTGTCAGTCACCGAGACGTACTTGAAAAGAGTCCGAAGAACAGTGTCGAAGATGATGAGATTGCAATGGACCAGCGATCTGGACATTGATGTTTTAGAAGCCAAGGGTCACTGGGCATCGCTCGACGAACTACTGGAAGTTGTATCTCACTACCTTCCTCGATATGAAGAAGTGCTCAAGAAATGCAGGGACAAACCAGGTAGTGTTTGCTCGGGGGATTTATCGTTTGCCACAAAATTTCTAGCCGTCTACTTGTTCATCAAGGTAAAGGGATCCCGACCTATGACTTATCAGTACCTCACAGTTGACATGGTTCGCACAGCGAAAACAAACGGGGGGTTCATTGACCAGAAAATGTTTAAAACGGCAGGGAAATACGGTTTTGACTCGCTCCTCTTGACCGACACTAACATGAAAGTTTTGGATGGATATATCAATCATATTCGCCCTCAGCAGAAACCAGCTTGCGATTACGTGCTCATGACGAGAAACGGAGGGCAGCACAACAAACTCGGCGAGCTCATGAGTAAACTGGTTTTCGATGCCATTGGAAAGTACGTTCATCCGACGCGTTATCGACAGATCGTCGAGACTGCAAGTTCCAACCAGCTTAGCGCAAGGGAGCAAGACTCAGTTTCGGAGGATCAAAAACACAGCTCGGTTGTAGCAAGAGTGCATTAGATCTCGAGAGGTCGCAACGAAGGCGCGCCAATGCTTGGATAAACTACATGGCGACAAGGGAACAAAGCTGGAACAAGATGTGATTTCAAGGCTGTCAGACATCTCGTCCGCCTCATCTCAAGAACTAGATCCGCACCATCTGTCCAGCGGTTCTACAGAAGAAGTCGAAAGTGCAGAGGAGACGTCGCCACTAAAACGTGAGTGCCATTTGAATAAAATGCCAAGACTTACACGCCAGCGCGCTTTCAAAGTGGTGAACATCGATCGTACATGCAATAGAAAAAAAGCTCTCTTGTTCACCCAGGACGAGGACAAGTATCTCAAAGCCGGTCTCAAAAGGTACGGTTATGGTCAGTGGACAACCATTCTAAGGGATTCCGAATTTCATTTCCAGAAAGGAAGGTCTTCTGACTCTCTAAAGAAACGTGCGATGGCCAAGTTTTGCAAGGAAAACCGCTAGTTAAAAACTTACTGCTACTATAGAACTGGAATTTTAAATAAAACCCCAGACAGCGCGATTACTTGTGAACCAATCAAACGGGTCTCCTTTGTGTGTTTCTTTCCAAAGCATTTTGGGATGTTGCGTGTCACTATTTAACGCGAAGACTTAAACAATAAGACCTCTTTCCTGCTGAACACAGACCCGCTAAGATCATGGAGACAATTGTAGAAAAACATCCCGAGTTGTTGTTGAAAGACATCAATTTGCTGGAGAGTTCATTCATGGAATTTGGTTTTCCAAAATCGACGGCCATGTTGGCAGAGAGTCTTCTTTGGAGGCATTTAAACAGAACAACGCAAAGAAAAAGGGCTACTCTGAGGGAGCTAATCTTGGCGTGCATTTTCATAGCGATCAAACTGGAAAGCAGTGACATTGAAAGAAATTCCTTGATAATGGACGTTATCGCAACACCGATTCCGAGGGAGGTCATCATAGAGGAAGAGCTAAATGTATTGGAATCGGTCAACTGGAGGCCCTTGGAACATTGTGACATGATCGGTCTCTAGCAACACTTTATGATAGGACTTAATAATAGTTCAGTGTAAGAAGAAACAAGGGTTTTGTAAAAACAAAAACATAGCTAGATTGTCATAGATGAAAATAGTTCACGCGTATTTCAATGCCCTCTTTAATTCAATGTCAACATTCACGTTTACATTTGTGGAAAAAAAATTCTTTATTTGCGTTTGCCCACGAGGCAACGTGCGAGACAGCTTTGCTTTTTTCTTTCTAATGGGTTGGGAACGCACTTTTAGCCCGCCCCATGCCTACGACGATGAGTAGTCTTCTAACGGCATCTGTCTTTTTCTGGTGGGCGAGTCCTCTCGCAGCAGACCCTCCGCGGTCAAAAGTGACTGGCTCGGAGGCGTCTCCCCTTCTGAAAACCCGCTCGACAGTAGTGACTCCGGCACATCTGGTAACAAAACAAATGAAACAGTAACAAATTAGTAACTTTACACGGATTGAGGGAAAATTGTTCGCGAAACAACATATTCCCAGTGGCTTACCCAGCTCTTCATCTTTACGAGGGTCTTCTTCGTCGTCCGTCTGACAAAGGGGCAGTGGATCATGGAGACTTGTCACTAAATAGGCGTGTCTTTGCAGTTCAATGAGGCCCCATCGTACGCATGCCTTTTGTCTCTCTTCTACGGCCGTGACACACTTTCTGTTGCCAGCGTTTTCGTGATGCATTTTGAGCTTGTTCACGAGAATTTCGATGTAGCTTTTGAGGGTTGGAATCTCACTAGGGGCCACTATCTTCAGACGCTTC